>JADNYV010000265.1:0-48381 GCA_015501055.1 Mucidula mucida
AAGGGTTTCGTGATCATGTTTGGAGGGGCTGGAAGCAGGAGTCAAAAAAGAGGAGGCTCTGCCTTGTTTGCTCTCCGACGCTGGGACATTGACAAGGAAGGACAAGGGAATCAGACGAGCCACAAAAATGTTGTACCTTGGTCCCATCACATGTCTGGTCGCGTATCAAATAGCCGTGCCAAGTTTGCCATTCGCATGTAGTACCATGTACTTAGAATTGTCGCAAAACGGAGACCCGAGTCTATATAGTACAAGATATATTTTGGTCTAGCTCATCATAACCTGGTAGTGTTTCCTTCTGTCGACATCCATTTTCAGTTGCAGACCCTCCTCTCTATAAGGCTGTAGCTCTTCAGTAATGCGAGCCGCCTTCTGCATCCAAGAGTGAGCTTTTTCAAGCATGAGGCGATTTTCCTCCCGGATTCTCCATACCTCCTCCCTTGTCGCCTATCACCAAAGCAGCCCATGTCTGACCACATTAAGTATACGCAGGATAGTGATGTGTCCTCCCATTGGTCCTTTACCACTGCGACAATGGATAGATCGAATGAAAATCCCCATGAAGACGTACAGTTTGTAGGGCTGGGGCAGCGATGGCATATCCAGCCTCGACACATAGACCTCGTATAACATCATTGTCTAAACCCGCCTCAATTTTGGTCATTCGAACGATCTCCAGACTTGGCGTTGTTCGAAAGAGCTCAACCACGTCCTGAGACGCAACACTTGAAAAATCGAACATCAACAATACGAGGGGGCTCTTAGAGCGCTGCAGGCAAAGGAGCATTTCATAAAATGTCTCCGATCCATCAGGGAGATACACGGGCTGCCAATCGGTAGATTTTGTCGCAGTGTAGGTATGCGGACTCGGCTAGCCGCGCAGACATGATAGTGGTCTTCAGACAAGGTGTACATTCGGAGCCTGTATACCTATAACATCCGTGCTACGCGTGTACGTATAACATAAGCGAGACATACACAGGGATATTATCTGTAGTACACAGCTCTGCACACATTGCGCAGACTGAAGCATATTCAAGGCGGCTTCGGATGTTCCACCTTTGCACGCATGGTGACGGGTGCTATAGTGGGTAATCTGGTGCCAGGGAATATTGATTGAGGTGTCTGGAGCAGGCATATCAATGATGTGATAAGATTTCAACTTCGGTACGGTCCCGAGAAGGTTGATAGGGAATGCCTCTCTAGTGTTTGGCGACAGACTGTGGATATTGATGATTTCCAATGAGGGCAGGGACTTGTGCAGTGGTATTAGGTCAGAAATCATGGATGCTCGGAGTGTGATGTGAAGACTGCGTATGCGCGCGGAAACTGGCTCCAACACGGACAGAATATGGGGGGAAAGGTGGGTCATGTAGAAAACCTCGTTGCCTAATAGCGCAATGTAGATATCTAGTTTATTTTTGCCAGCTCGACTGATTTGGCGCTTAAGGTAGTGTGTGTACTTTGGACGAAAAGCGTTACTATGAGTTCCGTGTGGGTTGGCGATTATCAGGATCTGTGACCATAGGGACGGACACCCAAGGATATCCCTCCGCCACCGTTTGCACACGAGTTGAAAGGTGTTTAACTGGTGTTCGCGAGGCTCTATGCTCCAAGGCATGCTGAGTATCGGGTCCTCCGAGTCATCTACCTTTCGTCGTTTGACTGGAATGTCAATGGTGAAGGAAAGGATATGGGTTAGGACCTCGGGGGAAATGCCTCTGATAGGAGCCTTTATCGACATCCGAACATCTATCGCCCTCGACAACGCGTCACGATGTTCCAGGACGCGCTTCAGCTCGTTATCCACCTGTTCGGTCTCGGCGACTAGAGCGCCTTGTAGCCGCGAGAAGTCGATACTCTGCTTTACGGAGCTGGGATTCGAGGCCTGGGATGGTGCCGAAAACAGTGTTTTCTTCGACCGGTGTAGCGCGTTCGTTGCCATAAATGACACGATGAAGAGTGGGGTCGTCGTTGGCTGTGTCGCGGAACCGAGATTCGAGGAGAGAAGCAGGAGTCAAATGGTTAGCACAGGGACATTTACTTGAGCCCTTGCATGCCTTCCAGTTGGCTGAGAAAGCTAGGAGTTTGTTAGCTCAGAAGTTTAGAGAACGTGATGAACACCGACAGAAAGGCATGTTTGAAGTGTGCAGTCCAGAACAGTGTTTCTATCCGTAGATCGATGGAGACGAAAATGTGTCGTGGTGGTGGTGGTTAAACAGTGAAAGGAGAGAACCTGAACAAAAGCGATCACGGTCCAATCACGTGCGCGTATCATTGTTCCACTTCATCTTATTTCCGATCTACGCCCAGTGTGGCAAGGCTGAAACATACCGTTCGAGTATCTACCAGAACAGATATCGCTTCAAGGCCATATTTTAGTATTGGTTGCCAAGGGGTTGCATTGTGCATCATAGGTGTAGGTAATTCCTCCTTCGTCGACTGGTGAATTCTAAAAAATCAAACATGAGCGATGCCAAGCTCTTTCCCAAAAATCACAGCAGCCTTCTCCCCAATTGCAATTGCGGTGGAGTTTGTGTTCTACACAACGAAATATAATCAACACTTCCACAATCTTGCCAACGAAGGCGGGAATTAACTCACGGCGTTCACGTTGGATGGGGCGATGGACAGATCTGCGACCTTTAATCTTTTCACCCCGTAGACGCTCAAGTTGTTATCAACAACACCGCCGTCCGATAAGGGCTTCATAGCGCATGTACCAAGCTGTCGAGGTGTGAGTGTGAGCAATGAGCTTTGATGAGAGAACATACGGAGTGCCACGTTGTTTGCACTAGCGATTGTATGTCAGGAGCACCACAAAACTCAGAAAGGACGAAGACAAACTTAGCGCTCTAATATTGTGATCAATCGCGGCGTCATCTTCCGCAGAGTAGACGATTTTGGGAGCATCCAAAGATATTGGACCCGTCTCAACAAGCGCCGCAGGACTGTCGGCCGCAAATTGGGGGTGAGCTGGAACGAGAGCGCCCCGGAAGGCAGGCAACCGACGGATAATCTCGCGTCCTTTCTTGTAACCCCATCGAAGGGCGGCAACATCCACTGATCTTGCGGATACATGAGCGATGCAAGAGTACAAGTTCGATATCACTTACTTGGTGAGGAACCCAGATTCAAAGTGGGGAGCTGTGTATGGGTCGACGGAGGATACGTGCAGGCTACCGCGCGATTTGGGATATCCCTGTAAACGTGATTATGAACGAAGGTCACAGGCATGAGCGTAACTCACCAGGAATATACAGATACAAGTATAATTCAAAGCAGGAAGGCCAGTTTGATCTGCGGGGAGTCTACAGAACTCGTTAGTGACAAGAGGCATCGTAGTACTTATGTCTTACGTACCCAGACGAGGCACACATCCAGAATAAAGGTTTGTCCGGTTTATCCGCGTAGGCCTTGTTGAAGTGCTCAACAAATTCAGGACCCAGTTCCTCGAGCTCTTCAGGCAATGGACGCATCTTAATGCATCCATCTGCCGTACTACCGGAGCGCATCAGAGAAGGATAGAGACACGAAAAGAATGGACGAACTTCCCGCCTAGCCGGCCACCACCGTCCTTGTGCCACTGTTTCTGTGCTTCCGCCCACTCTTCTGGATCCCCTCGATAAATACCGTCGAAAGTGGTTTCCGCTGGATCCGCGATGTATGGGGTTACATAGAACGCATGATCTACGGGTCGAATGAGTGAATCGACGTCGAAAGTGAGTATCTAGCCAGTGTATTGTACCTTGATAATCGGACCCGACACCAGGAAGATCAACGACAAGCGGTATACCAGCCTTCTCGAGAACGTCTTTCCGCCCAATCCCGGACCGTTCCAGAATCAATGGAGAGCCCATGGCACCCGCAGAGACGACCACCAGCTTTTTGGCGCGCACTATTCGCTGGTCTTGAGGCGAAGAAGGGTAGACTCGTATGTCAAAGGAGTACTCTACTCCAGTAGCGATGCCGTCCCTACGGGAAACTGAATATCGTGTTATGCAGGAGATAACATACTTACTCAACGATGACGCGGTTGACAAGGCATCCGTCGAGAACAGACAGATTCTGCAGTCCCTTGTGATAAATGTAGTGATGCTGAAAAGTAACATTAGCTCATTCACGGCGAGAGTCTGACTACATACGGCTACGTCTGAACGCTGACCATCACTTGATATCCATTTAGGCATTAGCTGAAAAGAACCAGTACTTAGTGGGCATCGACCACGTAAAAAACGTTGACTGATTCTTCGCCGAAGCCATTAGCTTCGTCGCTCAACGGTCGCTTCTTCTCGAACTTGGGACCAATGTCAAGAAACTGCTTCCCAATGTTCATGACAGAGTTCGGTCCGCCGTATGATACTTTCAAAGGACCATCGCTTCCATGCGTCGCTTTGGTGGGATCGATTTCATAGGTCTCAGCCTGTAGTTGTTCAGCAACGGTTGGTTAAACGACGTGAGTTTTTGTTTACCTTCTGCAAGAGTGGAATGAGATCCTTGGACGACCACCCAGGGTTCCCGAAATCAGTCTCCCATGCGTCAAAATCCGATGCCGCAGGGCGATTGTATAAGGCAAAGTTGACAGACGAACCTCCACCAATGCAGCGACCAGAAGGGACAATTGCAGACCGGCCCGCCAAGTACTCCGACGGTGGAGACGTGTAAAACTGCATGGTCGTGCTGGTAGGCGCCAGGTGGGTGAGATATTGACCGGGCTGGATATGCTCGAGCTTGTCCTTTGTCGTGGGACCGCTCTCCAGTACCAAAATACGAAGTTCGGGCGCTGCCTGAGCGAGTCGACTAGCAGTAACACACGCTGAAGTTCCTCCACCTGCGAAGACAATATCGTATTCTGCGTCGATGGAGTGGGGAGCGGCCATGTTGAGTTCTCTGGGAAACAGATTCACGAATGATTGCCCAGTTATATTGTGTGTACCGGCTCGAACTAGTAAATCCGAATCATGATAGGTCAATGTGATCCGATCGCAGAAGAAGCGGTCGCGTTATTCGTAGCTCTATATTTGACAGCGTGAGCACATAAGACCTCTTCTGATGTTGAAGAATGGAATGAAGACGGCGGAGAACCAAAGTCGGCATCGTCACTGGTAGGAAGCAAACCACGCATTTTCGGATTTCTCCGCACACGTGCTCGTCACGCTCCGGATTCCACCGACTTGCTTGCTCTCTTTTCAACTCTTCTAGCGAACCATGAGCATTGGACTTGGCGCCTTTTGTAGAGTGAAGATGTACGATGCGGGCGAAAACGGCTTTGATGGAACTATCATACATCGTCAATGCCGTACTGCAAACAGTAGGGAAACCGGGATCCCCACAACACCCCACGGTGGTTGATTATAGTACGCTGCTCTTGAGAAACTCAGACCACTGATACCCGCCCTCTCACTGATGCCTTGAAGCCTTCTATATGTGTCATCTGCGAGATTACTACCACAGGTATGATACACCCAGATGACACTTGACGTTCGAAATTTTCACGCGCCCATGCATCTCCTTCCGCTGATATAGTGACAGAAGACGAGTACGACTTGTTTGTTGCCCGCTAGCTCGCTCTCCGTGATGGTCACTTCTCCAATCATATTAACGTATGTCCCCACGGCGCGCTAATAGTTAGGCTCCGTTCAAGAAGGATGTAATCTCCCCTTCCGTTATGACTCCACGTAACGTGGAAAAGTACTGAGTCCGATGTATATATGACCTGGGGCTGTCGCCGCTCGGTGCTTACTTCTGTCTAGGCGCTCACAGTATACTTACTCATGGCCCCCGTCCAGTTGCCGGGTCACAATGTGCCCTTGCTGTGAGTCTCCTCCTCTCTCATCTTCTCTTTGAATCCCAATCATCTTACTTAACAAATAGTACCGGGCCTATGGTGCGAAATATTGCTGCCTTCCAGCCTGACGATTCCTTGAATCTCTTTACTAGGTCCTGGGTTACATGTGGAGTTATTGTCTTTATGGAGTTCTCGTTGTCCAAGTGTGTATGTATCAACCTTTTCCTCGCTCCAATTCGCGAAAAGCTCTGACCATGCGTCGCTTTCAAAGACATGTACACCGAAACCTTCCCCAAAGATCGCCTCGGACTCAAGATCTTCGGTGAGCACATCGGCTATTTCGCGGATGACAGCAATCTAACTACTCTTTCGAATAAGTCTGGAGCATGTTTCTCATTGAAACAATATTCACCATCTTCATGAACATCGGCGCTTGGAATCAGTACGGTCCAGGATGGGGTGACGTCGAGACACTTCTCTTTCTAGACTGGTCCTGGAAACCATTAGCAGAGCTTAACGCCATCCGTACGTACTCGTTACCTCCAGCCTCCTTTTCTCGCTGGCGCGCTAGTGGCCGGCATGGCGCAGACATTCTACGTGTGGCGTATCTACCGCTTGACACAGTCGATATGGCTGCCGCTCCTGATTCAAGCCGTATGTGGTTTCGCGAAGAGTATGCGGTACTACTATTCCGATCTAACACCGCGTTTTCCAGGTGTCGATTATGCAGATATCGTTCGCGTTTTACTTCAGCATAGCCGTCAGTACAGTCAAGCTTTTGATGTGGCGGTGCCCTCTTGATACGCTCCTTAGGTCTTCGTCCGTGGATCAGCGATCGACAAGCTGTTCGAGTTATCTCCCGAGATCAGTGTAAGTTCTCATTCTGCTCATCCTTCACAAACTATGTAATGCAGGTATGGCTTTCTGGTAGTGCAGCATGCGACGTGCTAATCACAATTTCACTCGTCTGGATTGTACGTTCTCCGGAGCCATCACCTTCCGGTTCGTATATTGACACATCATAGCTCTCCCGCCGCAGAAACTCCAGCAACTTTGCAAAAACGACCAGCTTGATTAGCAAGCTCATTCGATTTACCGTGGAGACCGGCGCAGTCACAACGGCTGGCGCACTGCTCGAGCTCGTCCTGTGGCTCTCGTGCAACCAGTACAATTTCCACTTCATCATGTACGTTACACCCCCACTCTATTTCGGATACACGGCACTCAATCATCTACTAGGTTCTTGGTCCTCGGAAAACTGTCAGCGCAATGATCTCACTTCTGTCCGCTAGCTTACCACTGAGTCTCCCAGGTACTCAAACGTGCTGATGGCCACGCTCAACTCGCGTGCACCGATGTTCAGGGAGCAGCAAAGCGCCAACGCCACGCTAAACCTAGCCCCAAGTGCGTTTTGGGCCGACGCCAACGCCAACGACGGGTTGCGGAAGAACCACGAGTCGGCATCCTGTGGCCTTCAGATCTCCCCCACCACGGATGTCGTGACGGATCGCGATCCCAACTTCATTCTTATGAGTGTACGTTGTCTCTCGAGCGATTTTAAACTGCTTTATGAATAACGTTGTGTAGGATTTCACTGATACCGTCGAGGAGAGATCCGAGGACAAGCACGAATCAGACCCCCCACATGCCAGCGAATCTAAACGGACAGTCGTTTAATAAAGCCTCGTACATAGTGATTCATTTCATGAAAGTGTGTTATTGTAACCATCCGCAATAGTATGTACCTAACATAATGAAAAAAAGTTCTACCATTTTCCTGATGGACTATCGCTTGCTTCCAGTAGATTTGGACTACCTGTCCAACGCTGCCAATGATGGGTTTCTTGTCATCATCGACACCTTCTTAGAAAACAGTATTTCCCTACTCATCTTTCCTGGATTTGCTACGAAGGATGTTCTGGCTGTTGATCTTCCAGACTTGACTTTCTCCGATGTCGAGCGTATGCATGGTGGTCTGAAGTCTCTCATTCGGAATGATATGGGGCTCCGAGTTGAATCGACAAGATACTTGCCAGTGCGCAGATTTGTCAATCAGGATGCCGGTTTGAGGGATATACTCAGCGATCTCTGGTACAAGGCTGTTCTGCCCATCATTTGCGAAGCTATGGAATACCGGCCGTCGTTGGTAAATGTACGTCCTTTCAAATCTCATATCCGGTTATTACTTACTTTTCCGCAGTCTGACGAAGGTGCAAAACGAGCTCATGTGCGATGGTGCACAACAGGATACCTTTTTTATCTGCCTCTCCATGCCGCAGGTGATTATAGTATACCGGGAAAGGGCCATCGGGTGTTCGATTTCCTCGTTTCGTCCTACATTCCGACTCTAGCCATCATTCCGCCTGCCGCTAGACAGGCTACTACGACCGACTCAACGAGGAAAGATGGGAAATCCCCCGCTTCAAAAGTCGCTCCCAGATGCAGGTCACTATCTGCGAACCACAGCGGTCAGCGCGCTGCTGGCTTCTCCATACGCACTGCACCCTCTTCCATCCCTTATTTCCGTTCCTTCCCTACACAGAAACATCGCCTAGCTGGACCTCTGTCAGGCGCTCCGACAGCGCGGTAAGAGTAGCTCGAGATCCCCTGTCTACGCATCGAAGGAGAGTCCTGTATCCTTTATAATCAACATCAAGACAGATAAAAGTCGGCGATAGAGCCCGATCACTTGTAAAGTTGAAAGTAAGAACGATGGTGTGATTGAACTGCATATGGAGCGGATCGACTAGATCCACCATAATTCGCGCGCGCAAGGTAACCGAACCCAGTTTCTTTTTAACCTCGCTGCACAAGTCGCCGAACCTAGTCAGCCACCAAAGGAGGAGAGGGCGAAGGGTGTACTTACTCTCGATCCAGAGCGCGATTGACTGGTGTCGCTTCAATACGAACGTGATATAGTGGGTATCACGACGCCTTATTTGACGCTTATCAGTGCATACTACGCACCGCCGTTGGGGACAGAACCACCTAGAGAAGATGCTGAAGACAATAGCAAAATGCCTATGGTACCAATCAAATTCCAGCGTATTTCAACGGAACAAAGAAAACGTACTTCGCTCTCGGGTAAGCCCTATAGTTGTAGTCTTTACCTTCTGAGTGCGCCCGGCCACAACGTTGTACTATCCCCATACGATTAAGACTCGTCGAAGGAGGTTAGAATGTATCATGAAACAGTCAGTTCAGAAAACATCAAGGTGTGGAATTCCTCTCCAGGAAAACTTGGTTGTTAAGCAGACAAAACTCGAACGGGAGGCTGGGGAAAACCGTTGAATTACTACCCTCAACAAAACGTCGCTATCGTCCAATGAACATCTGGGGTTAGCCTTTGCTTGCAGCCGCCTCTTTTTCCCTACGTTCCCGCCTCCTCTTGACGTCCCAATTGTACACGCGCGCGATGTTGACCTCCATCACAGTGAGCTGCTCTCGCAAGAATTCGAGGTCCTCGATAGTATTCGCTAATGACTTTTCTGCCGCACTGAGCTTGGACTGTAATAGTTCAATAGCTTCTGGTATCGGGTAAGAGAGCATGACATTTGCCTGGTGAAGAATAAGCATGGACTAAGGCCATAAGAGACTAGTAGACATACCCCCAGCCAAAGATACACCGTGTCACTGTCTTCCAGTTCCGCCTCCGCGTACAATGTTTCGTTCAACTCGAACGTCGTGCGCAATGTCTTCGCAGATGTTTCTGCGTCGTCATCGTCGTCATCTACATCATCGGCTGCTTTGCCCTTGCCTTCCTGCCATCACATTAAATAAGTATTCGTCGCACAGACAAATGGACGGTGTACCCACGCGTCGCTCCTGTAGATATTCGACCATGTCCAAGGTCTTCTGGTAGTCCGGTATTTTGTCCTCTAGGCCCAGCCGCCGCTGCGCCAAATTGGCATCCATAAATCGGTATTTTCTGCATGAGTGTCAACTCAATATCAGAATCATGGTATCGTACATACCCTATCGCGTCGTTGAAGGCCTTCAACGGCCCATCAGCGTCGCCGTCGGGGCCACCCACGTATTTTTCGACATCCGCCTGTATGTTCCGTTATTTTCTTGCCATTTCCAGGGCAGAATGACCGACAATAAAAGGTGCTTTTGGTATGCCGCGCGGGTTCTTCTCTTCGGATACAACGGATCTAGTCTCCATCTCCATTACGGCCTATTAGCGCTGTGATTGCGGCTCGTCGTCGTCGTCGGCGACGATGAGCGCGATGTGTATGATGGGGGAAAGCAAGAGTAGTCAGATTACGTCATCGACCATCACACCCACTTACGCCCACACTTGAAGTTGTACGCGTACGCGTACCTTTGCTCTCGTTCTCGTAACATGAGGGGGGCTGAAGCAAACTTAATCACTGGACTAGACATATCAAGTGCTCCTAGTTGGCTTCTCCCTTTCTTTCCGTTCATGCATCGCTGACAATGTATACAAGGTCAATCCCGAGACAAACGATTCCCAAACAGTGTATGACCTCCCTTCAGCTTTCCTGTTACGACTCTGCTCCGCGTATACAGGACGCTTCTCAACATGATCCTATTCAGACATCTCATTCGCCAGTGACTTCGCTTTTGCTAGGCCGATGTCTTCATGTCTTCACTTCGCTCTTCTCCCGCATGCAGCCTTGACGTTCGCAAACTCAGAATCTGCGATAGGAAGCAAGGCCGTTTAGCCCCCGCGGCTATGACGCATGGCAGACTACAGCACCAGCGCCTTTACCTGCGGAAGTTGCCCGCCTGGTGGGACACTTTTTCCTTTTCTAAAGCACAGCGACCGACTATTGACGTGTACTGTGCTGTGCTTCTTGAAACTTCCAGCGCTTAAGACTCTATTCTCAATGACAGCTACCACAGCCCCGAAGCGAGATCAAAAGCAAAGGACTCTCCGTGGCTGTAAGTGGTAACGGCATATCATCGCCTCATGTTCGGTCTTCACTGTTCATATGCGCCAGTTGACGAAACCGGTACGGATACGAGACGACCTGTAACGAGGCCGTAAGTACGAGTACACGAATGGTACGAGTCGCGCCGAGCTCAGTCGTCGTAGTAAGAGACTCATTGTATTACTACATACCTGTAACGAGGCCGTAAGTACGAGTACACGAATGGTACGAGTCGCGCCGAGCTACAGGACGTGTGAGATAGAGGAAACGAGTGATATAAGTAAGGCATACCTCAGTCGTCGTAGTAAGAGACTGAGGTACGGAAAAGGAAGGACTAAACGAATATAGTAGGTCCGTGACTAAATAAGGAAATGACTGTCCATGATAGAGCCAATGCTCGTTGACCCAATACTACTCCAGATTCCAACACCAGTGCACATCATCGTCCTTTGATGTATGTGTCAAATACCTCCTAGACTTTGACCGACGAGGATCTGAGGCTCTACCGTCTGTACTTCGACAGTTGGCATGCGCCCTCAGTAAGTAACGCCTTGCGTATGGACAATGAACAACGCTCTGAACAAATTTAGACAATTTCACGAGTTGACCATAGGAATCAACAGCTACGACAATGACAGCTACACGCCGCTCAAGCACGCTGTTCAAGATGCCATTCAATTCGAGGCATACTTGACAAACGATCTCCATGTTCCTTCGGAAAACATCTCTCGACTTCACGATACGGCCGCTACGCGAAATGCCATCCTTGATGCGCTTCAGGCTCTGATCCACGACGAAAAGATCGTCAAGTATCAGTGCAGTATCATTATTTTCTATGCTGGATATGGCAGTTACGCTGAAAAGCCCGCCGGCTGGGAAGATTGAGAAACTGCTGGCGGGCACGCGGAGATGCTCTGTCCGATTGACCTCGGTGGAAAAGATGAGAGTGGGAAGACGATAGAAGGATTTTCAGACCGAACCATCAGCGCCCTCCTCGATGACTTGTCTGCCGCCAAAGGAAACAATATTGTAAGTACTTTAACCAGTTGTGCACGGCGCTCAACGCTCATGTCTCTGATTGAAGACACTTATCCTCGACTGTTGTCATTCGGCTGGCATGAGCAGACAAGGTCTGGAACAGCTCCCTGACGACTACACTGCGCGCATCATCACCAATCCGCCACCATTATCAAGCGACTGCGATGCTAGTATATGGTCAACGCCTGGTCGACGTGGGATTGCTATCGCGCAAGGATTCTCTGGGACCGCTCTAGAGTCGCATGTGCTCATCGCAGCTTGTAACAGCCGTCAAAGAGCTTTCGAAATAACATTGAAAGGGGGTGGAGAATGACACGTGATCGCCATATTCATGTTTGTTGGTAAACAGCCAAGCAAACAGCGCGTTCCTTTCCCGGAGACTCCGCACTGCATTCTGAACGCGACACTAGAACATGCCATTCTGTGGGTACATTCAACTCTTACTTGTTCATGTGTGCTGATGCCGCCTCTAGCCTTCGAAAATTCGTGGACTGCATGCGAGGGAGCCGCAGAATGCCCATGTCCGAACCACTTCCCCGCTACATTGCGTCTTGAGTCTGTGTTTCGCGATCCCATTGACGATGATCCTTCCTTGTATCGTCTTGCCACCGGAAATGATTGTCCCACGCCTATTCAGGAAAAATATCTAGCCAGTTCCTTGTCGGATACGAAATCCAACATGGAGAATGTCGATCGTTCACTTGAAAAAACCACGCAGTCGCGACACGCCCTCTTGTCCGAACTTGCAACAGTTGAGCAGGAGCTTCAGCTGTTGCGTGACCACCGCGACCAGTTGTTGGGCGCAGTCGAGAGGAGGGAGCAGATTTTAGCTCCGATCAGGCGTATGCCGCCCGAGATACTCGCTCATATCCTTTATTTCGTACTTAGAAAAGCCTGTGCGTCGCTTGAAGAGAGGTAGTCTATATTACCATTCCGACTCGGAGACGCCTGATCCTGGCGCGCAATGGGAATTGGATGCGATAGAGGACCCCCTGGGCGAATATTAGGGCGTCTGTCGTTGGTGGAGACGAGACATTCTTAACTGTCCAATGCTTTGGTCACAGATCCTCATCGTCGCTTGGCCCGATTACTTCGAAGATACCGATCCAGTCTATGCAGGCTATGCTCGTTACCTTTCGCAACACATCAGCCGCGCGGGACACGCCATTCTTGATGTCTACATCACATTGGTTGGACATGGACCATTTGACGAAATGGACCCGCTCCCTCTGCAGGTCTTAACCACGTTGCACTCTATCGCACCTCGAATTCGAAAACTCCATATTGCCCTCCCCGCGGAAATGATCCGAGATCTTCATCCTCTTTGTGATGACTTGACATCTCTGAGGACCCTCGAAATACACAACCTAACGCCTCAGGTCTCCGACGATAATTCCATGGCGCTTTTCGCCAATCTCCCTAATCTCATTGTCTACAAGACAGTAGATATAACCGACCCAATGGGTTGGTATCAAATCCCTTGGAACCAGCTCAAGCGGTATTCCGTTAAATTTGGCCCGTCCCCGCCAGATTTTGAATCCCAAAGCGCCCTCTCAGTCCTACAGCGCGCTAGCCTTCTCGATCGGGTCGTTCTAGAGCTGTCCATTGGTTCCTTGTCCCTTCGGATTGATACCGATCATATTGTTTGCGCTCACCTTACATCTCTAAAACTACGCCTCCATCATCACAGAGGTGAAAATTCCTTCCTGCAGATATTTACGCATTGCACATTTCCCAAGTTGACGGATTTAGACGTTGAAATTCCTCTTGTTATGTGGGAGTCTGCGGTCTTTCACGGTCTTGTGGTTTGCCTTCAGCGCTCCCGGAGTCCACTCTCTGCCTTGACATACCGGGGGAGCGAAATCGAGTCAACGGACATGATCGCGCTCTTGGAGTCCATCCCCACTCTCACGACGGTTTTCATGGAAGACATTTCAGGCATCAATGACGCTAACCTACGCTGTCTCTACGTTCCCCAAGATCGAGATGCTGTCGTACGTGTTCCGGGTCTTCGCTCCTTGTACATTGACGGTGACATTCAACTCGATCCATCTTTACTCATGGATATGGTGAAAAGTCGCTGGGATGTTGCTCCACTGCGTTCAGTCGATCTCTACTGGGCAATGACTGAAAAGACTTACGCCAAAGCACAGGGTGCTGTGCCTGGATTGAAGCCGTATGAAGCGCTGGGACTGGAATTGAAATTATCGACTTATTATATACAGAGACATGTACTGTAGTCGTCGTTCGAGTGCGCTGTATGCCGCATTGAGAAATTAAGACTAATGTACTTATTCAATGGCGAATAGCTGCTAGTTGTCTTGAATTCACCTTGTACGCGCACGCATACCTTTCTCTCGATACCAAAACATGGCAAGCATTAAGAACTCTTTCGCCACTCCATGGACAACAATCGCGAGCCTTGCTTACAGACTCCACATTCCGTGACTGGCAAATATACTACCGACTATTACGTTTGTTCAACTAGATAGCCCACTCGGACCTACTTCCTTCAACAAGACATCAATGGTCGTGCCCTTGTACCCGAGCCGCTCCGGTCCAGGATCGTTAAAGACACTGCCAACAGTTTGAAAGAAACGAGAAAGCCTGCAACCAATCAACGTACATGTAGCCACGGTCGGGAGGAATTCCCAGCTCCTTCTCGATAAACGCAAAAAACGCGTTGCTATATCCGGCGTTGGTGAACGTTGGAAGACCCAGGACGTCAAGCTGGGCGGTGTAGGGTCAAGTGGACAATCTATCGCGGAAAACGCTTACGATGGTCATGCAGAAGGCAGGCTCGTGGGTACCGCCGAAAATGAGGCTCTCGTTGTACTTGTACATGACGGCCCAATACTTGTTCATGCTTAGGACAGAGATGCCATACTTAGGACATCGTTAAATAAATGAAGCTTTTGACTATGGGTTAACGAGCGAGTACCTCGGCTAGGGCAGCAGTAAAGACTTTCTCATCGGGAACCTAGATGAAAAGAGCAGATCAATACATGGCTGAGCATTAGAAGCGTAGAAGCTTGCCTTGACATTGGTGGTAATTTCGAGGATGGGCATGGTTAGTTAGTGGTGCTTCGCATGGAGTAATTGCCGACACCAGATCAAGTATGTGGGATCTGAGACCATGTTTCTCCCGTGCGTGCCTAAAACAGTCAAAAGAGATCGCATAGCCTACACGTCCACAGAAAGATACTCGCAGGTCAGAAGAACTCGTGAGTGTCCACGAATACGCCCAGGAGCCAACTTTGAACGATGGTATCAAACCAGTGACAAAACGAGGGAAAGGATGTATTTTGAGACAAAGGAAAACAAGCAGAAGACGAAAGCAAAAAAATGAGATTGGTTAGCTTTGTTAGAGTAACTGCCAGATCAAGCACGGGAAGAGGATGCGCGACTGACAAAGGTTCCCAAAGAGATACAATCCAAGAAACGCGCGAAGGGAAGATCCAACTTGATGAGAGTCGAAACCAACCAAGAAGCGGGATGATCGGCATTTCGGACTATTGCATTTCTTCGCCAGAACCATCAAATCTCCGAATACTTGCATGCCTTTTTGTGAGTATGGCAACAACCAATGCATTCGCTGGACTCATACGCCTTTCTGTTAGCCTTCAGCGACACCTGGTCGTGCTGTGATGGGGCGAGATGGCCTTGCCCAAACCATCTTGGGCCCGACTGGTGTCTGCCATTGGTCTTTCCTGATACCATCGACAGTCATCCTACTCTACGTCACGTTGCCAGCGGAAATGAATGTCCTACGGGCGAAGATGAGGACGTTATCAATTGCACCATACCCATCCTTCAGTCCGAGCTTCAGGCGACGGAAAATAAGTCACAAAAACTTACGCGACTCCAGGCCGCCCTTCGCCTTGAGCTGGACAAAATAGAGGGAGAATTGGTCCGCCTGCGCGAGCATCATGACGTGCTGACGCGTGCCCTTGATCGTAGGAGCGGAATCATGGCACCGATTAGACGACTTCCCACCGAAATCCTAACCGACATTCTTTGGAACACGATATTACTACCGTTTCCGTTCGGACATCCAGCGATGTATAGGTCCGAGGGCGATGTTGAACTCGAATCATTTCAGCTCGTCTGCAGACGATGGAGGCGTGTCGTACTCCAATCTCCAACGCTTTGGTCCCAGATTCATATCGACCCGCAAGCCTCGCGTTTCCTAACCTCCAATTCATGTGGAGCTCGCAGTCTTGTCCGTCGTATGAGCCGTAGTGCTCACACTGAACTGGACGTCAAAATTTACTGCCTCTTCCCCGATCGTAATGAACAGCCACTTCCGCTTTTGCTTGTGGCCCTGCTCGTACAATTCTGTTCCCGTATCAGATTCCTGTGGCTCTGCTTGTCCCCATCGCAGATGCTTAGTCTCTCCCGTCTGCAGGAGTCTTTTCATTTGTTGAGGTACCTGTATGTAGACGACTACATGCCCAATCTTTTGCCACTGAAGCTATTCGACCAAGCGCCCAAGCTAGTTATCTACGACACAATCCACCGGACAAACAGCAGCCGGATTGATATCCCTTGGTCGCAGATCCTCCGTTATTCAGCCTCCGGCTATGCTAATATCCTCCACGCATTGGAGGGCCTTGAGGCCGCGGGCAGCCTCCAAGAGGGTATATTCTCCATACCTTCGGGTTCCCAAACACCCCTTCGAGTTGGACGCGATCCGATCGTATGCACTAAACTCACCTGCTTAACAGTCTACGTACCAGAGACCGCCGTGTGGTCGAAGATGCACACCCGCTTTGCCACCTGTTCGAGCAGTGTTCCTTTCCCGCACTGGATCAACTATATGTCTCCACCCGCGGAGTTACAATCCCAGATGACGAGGCCGACACAACAGACACGTTTCATGCTCTACTTCTTTGTATCCAGCGCTCGCGGAGTCCTCTTTCCGTGTTGTCGTATGACCATGGACCGGTCGCGCCTGCGGATGTTGACGCATTCTTACGGGCAACGCCTACTATATTTTACGTCGAGTTCACGAGAATCTCGTCCGGTCTCAACGACGCAGCGTTCCAAAGCCTCCATGTCCCGCCGGGGCAAGTCGATATTTGCGCTCCCTTGCTAGAATCCATGCTCTTTGAAGGAGAGCTCGAATTCGACGCCGCGAATTTTGCAACAGTGGTTAAAAGTCGTTGGGATGTTGCATATTCGATTGACTTGCACTGGCACGTAGTGACGGATGAGCGGGATTGGGGGGATGTTGATCCAGAGGTAGAAGTAAAGACAAGTCGTTGGACATTGGAAGGCACTACTCTAGAAGACGAGCTCGACGGCTACGCGGAACGGGGAATGTACCTCGCTATATGCACGCAGGGGTGTGATGCACTAGTAGAGTCGCAGATTCAGTACCTCTGATTCTACGACAGAACTGCGCTGCGTAACAGGCTTATCTACTCTTTTACTACTGTAGTTGATACAAGCGAGCTGCACATATTTGGCGAGGAGAGAAAATCGGAGGCCGGTCTCCGTGTTCAGTGTGAAGTACGGTGGTCCATTCGAGTCAGTCTGACTACTCGGTTACAACGGATTCTCTGCTAGAGAGACGAGGCAAGGATCAAATCAATGAGGGTCGTGACTGAAGCGGAGCGGAACGTTCGGCACCTCGGGTATGAAGGATCGGCCCTTCCGTCGCTTTCCTTTGGACAACGAGGAAGGACCGATATTTTCATGCCATTTTGTAAGTACAAACAATGGTCCGTGTTATCGTTGAACTCATACAGTTTTTTTATCAGCTTTTAAAGACAACTGGGTGCGCTGCGGTGGGGCGTCGAGCTGTCCGTGCCCGAATCATCTTGGTCCCGAATGGCGTCTACCACTGGTCTTTCCTGACACCATCAACGACCATCCGTCTCTTCGCCACGTCGCTAATGGAAACGAATGTCCGACGAGCGACGATGAGGACGTGATCAACACGAGCATACCCGCACTTGAGGCACGTGATGGCCGCTTCCGAAAAGCTGATGCGACTCCAAACCGCGACTCGTTTTGAATTGTTCAAGATTGTGCGCGAGGTGGAGGATATGCTTGCGCATCAGAGAAAGCTGTCACGGGCACTTCGTCGCAGAAAGATAATCAAGGCCCCCATTAGACGTCTTCCTGTCGAGATTCTCACCCACATCTTTCTGATAGCTGTACTCCCCTTCCCATCGCCAACACGCTTTCCTAAAATTTCTGATGAGGATTTCGAGCTCGCCATCTTGACGAGAGTCTGCCGAAAATGGAGTCGGGTTGTGTTCAAATCTCCTATACTTTGGCGGCGTCTTAGCTTTAAAGTAAACAGGTCGCGCTTCCAATCAAATGATGCACCCGAAGTCGTCAGCTTTCTTCGGCGTGTAAAGTACAGTGCTCAAATGGACTTACACGTTGAGTTGACCTGTGAAAGACTCGACGACTACTACAACAAGCGCTCCGTGTTATGAATGACCATATTTTCACACTTTCACATCTTATCATATCTTATCGGGGGCCTTGTCTTATCAACCAACGGACTGTTTCATCATCTGTTTCGTCACCGATCATACTCCTTTTCATTACCGAAGCCGTACTCATGACGGACACACACCCAACACATGGATGACATCATACATGCCGATACCTCATGGACTCCCTATTGTATACACACCGCCGACACTCGTAGCACACATGGTCGTTTCAGTATTATTACTTACATGCAGTCACCACTCGTATTTAATGGTTTCACGGACTAGTAGCATACAACACTGGGTCAAGGGCGTGGAGCATCCCTAGTGGAAACGCGTATGGACAAGGAGCTTCAAACACAGACTTACTAGTATATAAGCAGTAGTGTAGTATCATTGTACTTTAGTTCCGATCTCGTTTATACACCTGGCCTAGCCTAGTCTTACGAACGAGAACGCTTTCTTCCTTAATTCTTGCTGTGGTACCTGGTTGAGTCTCGTGGCTTAGTCAGTCGCTAACAGAAGATCGGAACTACTTTCTACCACCTACCACACATCCCTGATCGTCGATCAGCACTTCGCTGTTTGATCATCGCACATTCCCCATCCCCTTTCCTGTTTACAGATCGACGGAATCCTAATTCCAGCGCACGTCCGCATACGTGTGTATTGGTCCCAGTAGCGCCGGCTAACAGTTAGAGATAACTGCCTCGGGTGCTGGAAGTAGCCGCTCTCACGAGAACGAACTTTTGGCAGTTGCACTTCAGTGGGCGCTGTTTACGGGTCAACCCCCGTTCCCAGGAAAACTTCGGCTTACCTCACACCAGAGGGACGTCGGCTGGGCAATTGCGAACTTGTGACGAGCTCTTGGGCTCCGTAGATACATAGTCAGTAGTCGGTAAAATAGTGTAGACAGTTACGATACCTACCTACTTTACTTACCTTACGATACACATCATCATTCCCCACCCTACCAAGTCCTGGATTCTATTTCAGATCTAGGCGATCCCTCCCTATTCATCCAAACCTCTATTCCCTCACCCGTTTCATCCAAACCCGCATCACCCATATCCCCACTTTCACCCTTTCAATCTCCGATCCCATCACCCCGATCCATCATGTCCAACGAAGCACCCGAAACCGCTCCTCACACACCCACTCATCATGCCGATACCGAAATCAAAGGCCGATCCCTTGTGAACAAGCCTTACGACTATGACGGGGACAAGACCAAGTACAAGAGCTGGTGGCGATCAATGTTCACATACATCCGTGACAAGAAGAACAACCTCACATCTGACTCCGAAAGGATCGATGTTGTTCTCTCCTACATCCGAGGAGATCACGTAGATGCATGGGTCCAGAACTATTCGGACCAGAACTTCGATGAGGAAGAAGAGGAATGGACAGTCTCTTGGACGGAGTTCAAGGAAGACTTGAAGGAGCGATTTGTGGATTCCAACCTCGCGCGAGACGCGCAAGACCAGATCGAGCGGTTGCGCCAGGGGCAAGACACCGCTCAAGACTTCTTCCAGAAGTTCGAGGTCCTGCTCACTCAGGCGGGATACTCGAAGGATGACGCATTCGTCGTGAGACTTCTCGAGACCAATGTCAACGAGAAGATCATCGACCAGATCTATGGCAGCCGAGACGGGTTGCCAGAGAAGTACAAGGATTGGAAGGCACAGATCCTTCAGATTGATCAGCTGTGGAGAAGGCGGGCGGCGAGCAAGAGGTCCGGAATGCAGTCCCGGCCTCAAGCTCCGCAGGTGGCTACATCAAGAGCCAATCCTACGAACCCACCCCCGACGCCGATCACACGACGAGATGCCACCGGTGTTACCTATGGAGGAGCCGGCAGGCCGATGGACATCGACAATGCACGTCGAAGGGGACTCTGCTTCAGCTGTGGCGAACACGGCCACGTCAGCAGGTTCTGTCCGAAGAAGGGTCGCCCCAGACGATTCGGGGTTTATGGACCGAGATGAATGACGAGGAGAAGAAGAAGCTGGCCGAAGAGTTGGGTTTTGCGAAGCTCCCGCAGTAGACGCAGTCCTGCCGGAGCAGTCATTAAGGAGAGAGTCGTCAGATGCAGATTCTATTTACAGTACAGGTACTGAAACACCTAAAATATCATCGACGACTTTACCACCAAAACCTGCGAAAGAAAGATTTGAGCCAAATACGCCCGAGTGGATTGCACAACGGCTAAGAGAGGATGACGTGTCGAGAGCAGTGGGAATTTTGAGAGCATGGATGCCGGAGCGGAGAGAGAGAGAAGCGACGGAGGAGAAGGTGATGGCGATCAGAGCGTTGACAAAGGAAGCTGCGGTGGAAGTTGTGACAGAGTTGAAAAAGTCGAGGAAGTACATCCGGGGAACAAAGGGGCAGGACATGAAACTCCGAGTAACCATAGAGAGCGTACACACAGGCTCTGAATGGGAAACGAGTGCCCTTCTTGACAGCGGAGCAACGGGTTCTTGCGTCAATAAAGAATTCGTCGAGAAGAACGGGCTCCCGATAAGGAGTTACCGGTCAAGCTCCCTGTCTACAATGCGGATGGAACCCTAAACGAGGGAGGAGCAATCGAAGGTTTTGTGGAGGTCCGGATGAAGATCGGTGATCATGCAGAAAAGATCGAGTTGGCCGTCACCAATCTTGGCAAAACAAGCATCTTTTTGGGGCTAGATTGGTTACGATATCACAACCCCACGATCAACTGGACGGAATCCACGTTGACTTTTGATCGATGCCCAGACCGTTGCGGTTACCTACCCGAGTATAACTCGCCGGAAGATGAAGGAGAAGATGTAGAAGAGAAGCTGGAAGAGGGAGAGCGTTTGTTCTGGATGGACTGGGACAACTATCGCAAAAGCGGTGAAAAGCTGAGATCACAACAGCCTTCATCTGCTGCTGCACCTTACATTGAGGAATTTTCCGATGTATTCAGCAAGGCGGACTTTGATAAGTTACCGGAGCGAAGACCCTGGGATCACGCGATAGAACTCACGCCTGGTTCCAAACCGGTTGACTGCAAGGTTATCCCCTTAGTCCATCCGAGCAGAAGGCATTAGACGAGTTCTTGGAGGAAAACATACGCACGGGACGCATACGGCCATCAATCTCACCCATGGCGTCACCATTCTTCTTTGTCAAGAAGAAGGACGGAAGCCTTCGGCCAGTACAGGATTATCGGAAGTTGAACGACATGACAATCAAAAACCGATACCCCTTGCCGTTGATTCAGGAGCTTATCGACAAGTTGAAGGGAGCAAAGGTTTTCACAAGATGGATGTCCGATGGGGTTACAATAACATCCGGATCAAAGAAGGTGATGAGTGGAAAGCGGCGTTTAGAACAAACCGAGGCTGTTCGAGCCCTTAGTAATGTTCTTCGGACTTACAAACTCGCCGGCGACGTTCCAAT
This sequence comes from Mucidula mucida, assembly GCA_015501055.1. Classification (NCBI taxonomy): domain Eukaryota; kingdom Fungi; phylum Basidiomycota; class Agaricomycetes; order Agaricales; family Physalacriaceae; genus Mucidula; species Mucidula mucida. The sequence continues at coordinate 21,603 of JADNYV010000265.1, forward strand.
CGTTCATGAATCACATCTGAAGGAGTTGATTGACGACGGACATGTTATAGTTTACCTAGATGATATACTTATCTTTACGAACACTCTCGAGGAGCATAGACAGATTGTACGAAAGGTATTGGAGATATTACGAGTAAATAAGCTGTATTTAAAACCCGAGAAATGTAGTTTTGAGGCACAGACTGTAGATTACTTAGGAGTTATTGTTGGAGGAGGAGAAGTGAAGATGGATCCGGCAAAAGTGGCCGTAGTGAAGGAATGGAAGGAGCCGACGAAGAAGAAGGAAGTGCAGTCATTCCTGGGTTCTGCAACTTCTACCGACGTTTCATTCGGGGATTTGCGGGAGTAGCGAAGCCGTTGACATCGCTAACCGGGAAGGGCGAGTGGGTTTGGGGCATGGAGCAGCATGAGGCGTTTGAGGAGTTGAAACGGAGGATGACGGAAGAACCCGTTCTGATCGTACCACGCGACGACGGCAAGTTTCGAGTGAGGCGGACTCCTCGAACTATGCAACGGGGCGTTCTTTCCCAGTTTGTTGAGGAAAATGGAGACCAGTAGCTTTCCGATCTCGCGCGCTGAACGAAGTGGAGCGCAATTATGAGATCTACGACAAAGAGATGATGGCTATTATGGACTCGATTGACGACTGGCGGCAATATCTCCTAGGCGCTAAGGAGACAGTGGAGGTTTTACCGATCATCAAAACCTCCAGTACTTCCGGAAGCCACAGAAGTTGAATCGGAGGCAGGCGAGATGGGTTACGGAGTTGGCGGAGTATGATATACAGATGATTCACAAGCCGGGCAAGACGATGGGGAAAGCTGATGCCTTGTCAAGGATGACAGGCCTTGAGAAGGGGGAAAAAGATAACGAAAACGTTGTTTTACTAAAACCGGAGTTTTTTATATCACAAATTCAATTTTCTTTACATACAGTAGCTACACCGGAGGACGAATTACTTAACAAAATCAAACAAAGAAAAGGAAACAAGGACAGATACGTACAAAAAGCATTAGAAAACAAAGAAAAAGGATGGGAAGAGAAGGAAAATGGACTTATTATATGGAAAGATCGTATTTACATACCGAAGGACAAGGAATTGCGGGGAAAAGTTATTGGAATGCATCATGATGCACAGCTTGCAGGGCATCCGGGACGGTACAAGACTCTCGAGTTGATCACACGCACCTATTGGTGGCCAGGAATTAGCCGAGACGTCCGCGAATACGTGGAAGGGTGTCAAAAATGCCAAGTTACAAAGTCACATCGCACAAAACCGGCTGCACCCCTCCATCCTATAGACGTACCAAGCGAACCATGGGAGAAAGTTGGGACGGACATGATCGGCGAGTTGCCGGAGTCGGGAGGATACAATGCGATCAGCACATTTGTGGACCATTTCACAAAGCGGTTACGCATTATACCAACACACACCACCCTGACGTCAGAAGGCATGGCTCGTATTTACCGCGATCGAATCTTCCCCATACATGGATTGCCGCGACAGATGATACACGATCGAGGTCCGCAATACCACTCGCGTTTCATGAAGGAGTTATACCGGCTGTTGGGCATTGAAGGGAACTTCACGACGGCGTACCATCCACAGGCAAATGGGCAGACGGAACGGCTGAACCAAGAGATAGAACATTTCTTACGGTTATTCGTCAACTACCATCAGAACGACTGGCACGAATGGTTACCCTCTGCTGAATTCGTTTACAACGATCGAGTTCACTCGGCGACCAAAGTCACTCCGTTCTTCGCAGACATGGGCAGACATCCCTACAAAGGCACCGCTCCGAAAACGGCATCGAGAAATGAGACTGCGCAGGAGTTTGCCGACGGCATGAGGAAGACATGGGACGAAGTGGGGTCAGCATTGAAGATGGCAAAAGAAGACATGAAACGGTTTTATGACAGGAAGCGGACAGAGGCAGTAGAGTACAAGGAAGGCGACAAAGTATGGCTGGAGGGACGAATCTCAGCACGGACCGACCAATGAAGAAGCTCGATGACAAACGCTTCGGGCCGTTCAAAGTGATCAAGAAAGTCGGGACGAGCTCTTACAAGCTCCAGATTCCTCACACGTGGAAAAGCATTCATCCCGTGTTCAATGAGGCTCTGTTGACGCCTTACCACGAGCCGCAATTTCCGACGCAACCCCGAGACACGCGTCCACCACCTGTGCTGGAAGGAGCCGAACCGGAATGGGAGGTTGAGAAAGTGGTGAATTCCCGGAAGTACCGCGGGGGTTTTCAATACAAGGTTCACTGGAAGGGTTATGGCACACACGAACAGACATGGGAACCGGCATGCAATCTCAAGAATGCCGACGAAGCCATTCGCGATTTCACCAGCAGTACCCGAAAAAGCCAAAGCCACCTGCGCTTGCTCGCATCGAAGTCCCCATGTCGCAATTTCCATCACACCTATTCCGACCCATGCCACCGCCTGACACCGAACCTATTGATGTCACGTACCCTCTGCGGCTCTCATGGAGCAAATCTGGCGCAGAATGGAACTTGCGCCTTAAGGAGGGGGTGATGTTATGAATGACCATATTTTCACACTTTCACATCTTATCATATCTTATCGGGGGCCTTGTCTTATCAACCAACGGACTGTTTCATCATCTGTTTCGTCACCGATCATACTCCTTTTCATTACCGAAGCCGTACTCATGACGGACACACACCCAACACATGGATGACATCATACATGCCGATACCTCATGGACTCCCTATTGTATACACACCGCCGACACTCGTAGCACACATGGTCGTTTCAGTATTATTACTTACATGCAGTCACCACTCGTATTTAATGGTTTCACGGACTAGTAGCATACAACACTGGGTCAAGGGCGTGGAGCATCCCTAGTGGAAACGCGTATGGACAAGGAGCTTCAAACACAGACTTACTAGTATATAAGCAGTAGTGTAGTATCATTGTACTTTAGTTCCGATCTCGTTTATACACCTGGCCTAGCCTAGTCTTACGAACGAGAACGCTTTCTTCCTTAATTCTTGCTGTGGTACCTGGTTGAGTCTCGTGGCTTAGTCAGTCGCTAACACTCCGAACTTCCCCCCATTCTTTTGAGCTTATTGGAGCGCATCTGCCCGCGTATTAGATACCTCGGCCTCCGACTATCGTCCTTGATGATACAGAGCCTCTACCCTCTTTGTGGCTCTTTCAATTCCCTGGAAGAAGTTTACACATGCCAGGGCAGAACAGGTATTGTTCCCATAGAGCTGTTCAATGAAGCACCGAAGCTGGTGGTCTACGAGACCAACGATGGTGTCTCTAATAGTATCGGTATTCCTTGGAACCAAATCCAACGCCACTCCGCCCTCTTTTGTACGAACATCGACGTCGTCTTCGAGTCACTCGAAGCTGCTACCAACCTTCGAGTGGGTATTTACTCATTCACGGATGCCTCCCAGACGCCCCTCCGGCCTGTCCTTGACGCAATAACATGTACTTCCCTCTTGTATCTAAAAGTGTACGTGGGACGCTCCGCACACCTCGACAAAAATGCACATCCTCTACGGCAGCTTTTTGCGCAATGTGTCTTTCCGGCATTGCGTCGACTGCACGTCGGTACTGACGGTACTTGGTCCCCAGAGCGTGAGCGAGACACACCAGAAACTTTTCATGCCATCCTTCTATGTCTCCAGCGCTCTGGGTGCCAACTTACAAAGTTTACATATGACCATGGTCCCGTCGCACTGGCTGATGTTTGCGAATTCTTTCGCACACAGCACAGTTTATCTTGGATCCTATTATCGGGCATTTCTTCTGGTCTCAATAACGAGGCCTTGGAAAGTCTTTGGGTTCGGCCGGGCCAAGTCGACGTTTGGGCCCCCAACCTAACATCTCTCGTTCTAGAAGGAGATTTGGAGTTTGAAGCTGTTAATTTTGCGGCAATGGTGGATAGTCGCTGGTGTGTAGCACCACTATCTCGAATTCACGTGCACTGGCATGAGGTGCATGACAAGCCTCGAGACAATTACTCTTCCGACTCGGAGTCAGACTCGGATGATGATGCCGATCTGAAAGCCAAGAAAGCGCGTTGGGCGTCGGAAGGAGCTATCCTTGAGCAGGAATTTGAAGATTTAGAGGATCTTGGATTGGATCTTTATTTATGCACGGAGGGTTGTGAATCATTAGTAGAGCGTCTGGACGAGTCCAAATGATCTACCATCTCTTATTGTCGTGTTCTGCTTGCTGGCTAATGAATTGGCTGAAGAGCTCTCTGTCGACATTCCATGGAGCGCTTTAACTCTCAGATCTCAGCGTTCGACATGGCTGTGCTGCGAACTCTCAATCACATGATCGCGTTCTGGCGCATCGGGACTCGGGCCGGAGTAAGATTGCAACTCGTTTTTCAACTTTGTCTAGACTCTTGACCGTCACTGTCTGGCGTCTAAATTCACTTCGCCTTCATGCGACCAAACTTCAGCTTGTTCCACTGTACAACTCTTACTAAACTGCATTTCTCGCCTCAGGAAAGCAATCTTCGACAAATATGCAAAAAAAAAATCGCTACCGGAAGACAGTAATGCGTACTGACAGTGCCCTAGGCGGCGACGCGAAAAGCCTTCAACAACGCAATATGGTATGTGCGCGACTGCGATATCTGCTGTTGCGCTGACGGTCACGCAGAAGTGAACCCCGTTTTATGGATGCCAACCTAGCACGGCGGCGACAGGGCCTTGAGAAGACGCTGGACATGGTGGAATAATTGCCGAAGCGACGTGTGTGTAGACCGTCCATCTCGCTGGGCGATCTATGCTGATTGTACGCGGTGACAGGAGGACAAGGGCAAGGCGGTGACGACGAAGCAGTTATAGCGGCAAAGCCTTGCGCCCGACGTTTGGGCTGAACAAAACCCACTGAAAGATTTGGATGTTGACTGGGGGTATGTGCATGCAGCTCTTTTACGACTGTACTCCATGCTCATCTTTTACAAGACAAAATGTTACGCTCTCGATGCCATCGAACGATTGAAATCCAAGATTTGCGTAGCGGAGAAAGCATCCGGCGACGAGGACCTCGAATTTCTTGGACAACAGCTCACAGCGAAGAGGTATACTTCGCGCGTGTATGCAACTGCAACGTTAAAGAGACGGCGACAGCGCAGGAAACAGAGGCGGCTGGCAACGATGGCCACCCTTCGATATCAATTGACGTCTTTTGAGGTTTATTCGACGGCTTTTAGTCTAGATTTTCGTTTCTGGTTTCTAGCTCTCATCCTTCTGGCTGTCATGGACCATCCACCAATGCATCTATTCCTACAGAAAAATTTTCCGGATGCGATCAGGTGTGCGTTTGTTTAAGGCTTTTGTGATGTTCTGTGTGACTCCGCGTAGGGGCTGCCTTGACTCCGCTTAGGGGAGGCTTTTCATGAGGAGCACTGGCAGCGCACTAATAGTCGCCTAACGCAATGGATCATAAAAAACGATATCTTCATTTGACATCAACAGGCGTTCTGTTCCAGTAAGTTGCCGCTCAAGATTGGGTGATAATCTCTGTGACTATAATATCTATCAGGTCGGTTCCGACGTCGGCCCTCGAATCATTGCAAATCATCAGGCCATTCATAACGTCGTCGACTTTGGTCCTGCTTGTGCCCATTTCAACATGGGGACCGGCCTGAATGATCTTCCCCAAGAAGTTATCGACACCATCGTGGACGATATAGGCGCGTCTACCACTTCATTGGGGTACGACGACCTGTTTGCCCTATCACTGGCCCATCGCGTCTTTCTTCCCCGCGCTCAGTATCATATCTTTGCCCTCAGCCGCTTCATCCTCAGACGCTCTCGCGAGAAAGTGTCCATCCTGGGCGTCCTTTCTCCCAGGACACTCGCTCTAATCTCGGACCTGGAACTGGACTTTAGCCTTACTTCCATGAACGCGGCAATCTATCAACGGTATCCTGACGTCCGTTCGCCGCGGCAGCAGTTGCCCGACACGCTCAGGCCCTTGACTGGATTGAGCAGACGACATGCGGTCTGGGGAGAGAGGGAGAGCGACCATCCACTGTTACGATGTCTCGTCACAGAGCCGCATCCGTGGACAACGTTGGAGTTGTATTACGTCGTTTTCTCGCGATTGGGGGATCTTGTCGCACTCGGAGCGCTTGACATATCTAAAAATGGGCGAGATGTACGTGGAGCGAAGTGAAGGCGAAGGTATTGGTGAGGCCTGGGAGAGGGTACAGAGCATGTCCTGCTGTCTGGATAGGGTAGAGAGCTGCGATATGGGTACGTCCGCGGGGCTTTGGCGTGGCTGGGCGATGGGCACATTCATTGCTGTGGTTCCACCCGCTGCACAAACTTCCACATTTGATGCGTTATGTCTGGGATCCGGAAGACACTCGGCTTTTCCAAATTGTTGCAGCGCCAGTCTGGTCGGATACGTGATTTGGATATTAGGGAAAGTATGTGGAACAATCAACGACTTTGCCTTTGGGACTAACGAAGGTCCACTTCGTTCTATGCCTCTACGCGACCTTATAATCTCTCACGATGGATTTCAACTTTGCTTCCCCGGAAGAGCGATACCGCCTATCTCAAAGAACACCCTGACGCATACGCGCTACCATTCATCACTTCCCTGTTCTCTCAAGGGCTGCGCCTCACGCTTCGTTTCTCCGACGCGTATTTTGTGCCCGATAGGGTGTTCATCACAGGCGACTATGGGAAGCGATGTTGTCTACGCTCTCTGCTTGCGACATCGAGTACATCGCACACGAAGACCACGCTTACCCTGTTGACATTGAAGCGCTCGCCATACGCTGCGGGTTGTTGCAGAATGGACGCGAGCTGCGGGTTTACATGCCGGTCCGGCTCTACGGATATTGGAATGCATTCGGATTGCCGTTCTTGTTGGTCGGGGTATGGCTGGGAGGCAGACGAAGAAATTGAGGGGGGATGGTTTCAAAGGGTATGCGTGCTGGCTTTGGGCAATGCGCATAAGAAGGACAAGAGGAGGCGAAGGATATAGGAGGGCGGATGGAGGAAGGAAAAGGTGTGGCGGGCCAAACGGAGGATGGGGGTATGGGGATTCTACGCTCGTCTAGGTGTATATGCTTCGATAGAGCCCAATGTAGGCTTCGTAGCGACTCAATCTGGGGTACGAGCTGCGAGGAATGGTCCTCGGGTAGTCAGCATGGATGTTGATACGAGTAACTTGTTCGTTGTGAAGGATGAGGAACAAGAGGCCCGGATGGTAATGGGCGACAATATATTCATTCTTCGAGAGTAGCGTACATAAGATCCAGAACTCCCAACTCTGTGGAGTAGCCCTTACTAGGATGGAGAGGCTAGAGCTATGTGCGTTTCCGTGCAATGAAAACCGCATGGTCGCCGCATAATATCGCTAACTTTAGCATAGTTTTAGCCATGAAATTGTAAGCTCTGCTGTCCACGATAAGTATGGCAGTATGTGGCGCAAAAAAGTAATGTGTACTCATTGAGAAACATGCCGAACAGCGTTTGATCAATGATGAGGTACGAAGTAAAGTAGTAGAACGTGATAAACTCGGAGAACGTTTTGCTCAAACGTTGAAAGAAACGGGCTATAAGATCAAACTTTCTTTTGACAATTCACAAAGTAGAAACCTCATTTTACTGCGCACGATTCAGACTGCAAGAACACAGAAACACCAAGGCATGCAGACACCAACGTCCGCGCCCTCAGAATTTTATATTTCTATGAACAGAAAAGCAGAGACACGATAACAAAACACAGACAACAAGACGATTACAAAACACAGAACAGGTACGATAACAAGAGCACGGAGAAAAACAAAACACAAGACGATACAAATACACGAAACACAGCAAGACGTACAAAGCAGAGACAAGTCCGATGAATATATACTAAAGATGAAGACAGAGAACAAGGGAAGAGGAGAGACGACACTGAAAGCACACAGCGTAATGGGACACGACACCGACCCAAGGAAAAGGGAGGAAAGGACACAAAAGACACTATGAAGCCACAACGAAGGAAGAAACCGACACAAGAGAGGAAGTTGATCGAATCATCGAGGACTCGGATGGTATTCTGACGACCTAGGAGGGCGTATATGTGACACGCCCTGCCCCATTAATTGGAGCGTCGTCAAGTCCCTCGGGTGTCGGTTTGATAACATCAGGCGGCGGGAGATGGATGAGCAGACGAATAGCGAACGTAGCAAGGATAAACACGAGAGCGAGTTGCTCGAGTCAAATTTGACTCTAATGGTATTCTGACGACGGCGCGGCGCGCCCTACTCCAACATTGGGAGCGTCATCAAGTCCCTCGTGTTTCCTAGCGTCCGGTTCGCAAGTGGGGAAGGAAAAGATACGAATGCACGAGAGCGAGTGGGTCAAGTCTTGCGACTTGGATGGTGTTCTGACGACCTCGGGGACATCGGCGTCCTGCCCAGGTTTAGGGCGTCGTCAAGTCTCTCGTGCTCCGTGTGCTCTTCCTCCCATTCGTCATGATGGGCGTCCGCGGTAGAAGTGTCTTCCAATTTCTGGATAATGGCAGATGTCGTGTCACACGCTGGACGGTGCGCGTGTACACAGACGATGTGTCGGAGACGATGATCCAGCAAATGTCGATCCAGGAGCGCGACGATTCAAGAACATGGTACACACGAGGGCGGGTCGATCGAGTCATCAAGAGACTCGGGTGGTATTCTGACGACCTGCGAGGGCGTTTGTCGGTGCCCTACCCCATTGCTGGAGCGTCGTCAAGTCCCTCGTGTGTCCAATCGTGTCGAGGCGCTATTGATGGATATTTTCGCTGGATGGTAATGGTCGGACAGCGGCGGATGGGCGGTGGTGACGAAACAGATGGCAAGGTAAGCACGAGAGCGAGTTGCTCGAGTCAAAGACTCGGATGATATTCTGACGACCTGAGGGCAGCGTGCCCTACTCCAACATTGGGAGCGTCGTCAAGTCCCTCGTGTATCCTTGCGGTGTCGTCCAGGGAGAAGTGGGGAAAACTAAAGGAAGCACAAGAGCGAGTTGTTCAAGTCTCGCGACCTGGATGGTGTTCTGACAACCTGAGAGGACGGCCTACCCCGCTTTGGGGCGTTGTCAAGTCTCTTGTGCTCCTTTTTCTCCTCCTATAATCGCCCTCATCCTGATGAGCTACGCTGTGTCCAATGCCAGCGATAAAGCGTCTCTGAATGCGTCCGTGACGGATACGACCATCATGAAAGGTCCTAAGAACGAGGATCGCGTCGGTGTCCAGCGGGGCGGCGTGCCCTATTCTGAAATGTGTTGTCAAGTCCCTCGTTTTTGCGCCGAGTTCACTCCGTAGTGCCGAGTGTCCGATAGCTGAAGACAGAGGAAGCGAGGCGTCCCAATCTCGCAACTTGGAAGGCAGAACATGGGCGTCCTACCCCGCCTTCAGGTGCCGCTCGCTCGCTCCCTAATGACCCACGTCAAGGCAAGGTACATCCTAGTCCATGGACACATCTTGAACAAACCCTGGCGGAGATACATAGGCGGGCTGCGCATAACCGTGATAGGATTGTGGCTGGTGGTAAACGTTGCCATAATGAGATGCCTGCTGCGAAAAGAGAGGTTGCTGATTGTAAGCTGGCGCCGGGTGAGACTGGTAGGGGATGAATTGGGGACGAGAAGGATCATACTGCTCATCCTGGGAGCTGCGGACGTATTGGGAGGAGAAGTGGGAAGGGGATTGTTGGGGTTTAGTGGGGTATGGAGCGTGTACGGCGGACGGCGCCTGCATCGAGGCCTTCAATGCCGCAATCTCTTGGTCCTTCTGCTGTATTAAAGCGCGTCCTTCGTCGATAAGGCTGGTAATCCGGTGCTCCTGATCTGCAATATGGCGATCCTGCTCTACGATATGGCCATCCTGCTCTGCAATTATCTGATCCCGCCGCGCAATGCGGGCCTCCTGAAGGTCGACGCGTTGAGCGATTAACTGCAGCGCTTCAGTGAGTGCCCTGTCTAGAGCTTCGACTTCCATCTCCAAGTCGTCGCTGCGGCGGGTACTTTCAGTAGCGTTATGCTCGGCAACCCGTACACGGCTTTCAAGCTGAACAGCGATGATTAGTATTGCAGGATGCGACGAAACGGATAAACACACCTGTCGCCTTTCCGCCTCAAATTGCCGTTTCTCATCCTCGAACTTCCTCCTCTCCTCAGCAAGGCGTGCTTCCATGATCACAAATCTGGCATTCAGCGCGTCTTCAGCATCGGCTGGTTTGAGGCTCATCCTTCGTAGCTCGTTCTCCAACGCGTCGACGTTGACATCGGGCCTAGACGCGAACACTCGCGTTGGCGCCTGGGTAAAGTCGTACGCGACATGAGGAACTGACTGCAGAACGATGTCAGCATTGATGAGCAACGCTGGTACGGACGGCGTACATGAGCCTTGCGATTGCGGCGATGTAAGTAAGGCTTCCAATAGTGGCGTTTCTAAATCAACCACATTAGCCGAACACAGGACGGATAAAGGCAGTTCTCACCCTGGCAGTAATGGCGACGGGTGTATAGGCGGATGGGTCTGCAGGCATCTACATGAATCAAGTTAGATATCCATCGCATCCCAGAGCATGGAAAACGCACATTTGGCAATCGGATATGGCGCGCTCAGACCATCGCCTGTACTCTTATACTCCCATCCAACAGAGACAAAGGACCGCAATCTTCCGGTCGCTTGGTTCACTACGCGAGCCTGCTGTTACTTTGCGGTCAAAGGCCATACTTCCACCCTGACTGCCATATTCGGGACAAGGCCGCGCAACTTTTTGCGTCGCCGTCGTGCTGTCGTTGCCATCATGCTGCTTGTCGTCGTCGTCGTTGGCGTTGAAGCTATCGCGGCGTACATGGTGGTCGGAAGGAGAGAGGACGCGAAGCGTTACAGTGACAATGACATTCGCCGACGCGATGCCGGCGGCATCAATTCCCGCCTTCTTTAGCTCCGTATATTTCTCCTTCATCCAAAATGGCTATCCCGATTTCATTTAGGTTCTTTGACCATTCACAAAGTACTCCTCCGCGGTTCTTGGGTGCTTTTGATGAATTCCTTGTAGAAGCAATTGTCCTGGTCAAAAGCAACTCTGTTCCCTTTGCTTCTTGGTCATCGCCTTGTGAAGACTTCCCAGGTCTCCGCAGGCTAATGCGGTATCAGTGTCTGGCAATGGGAATAGACCAAGGATTCTGGCTGCGAGATTCTGTCTGCATTGCGTCCGGTCACATCATGCTCTCTTTTCCCAGCATCGATAATCTTTTCCTGTCTATCGACATGAGCAGACTTGGCGGTTCAATGTCAAGTATTATTATCTTTATGGCCATCGCTACTGATCTCATGCAGCAAAGATCATCCCTTTCAGTGTAATTATATGCACGCCACAAGAGCATGGATGTAATCTATTTTTGTTGTCTGCTCTAATAAAGACAGCCGGGCTTTGCTCAGACCGATATTGTCTTCTTACAGGGTGACAATCCAGTGCGCTTTCCTCCTTCCATTCTTCCATAGGGCTCAAACACTGACAACCTTGAAGGCACCTGTGTGCTCTGAACCTGTAGAATATTTTATCCTCTCATTTGAAAGCATTGTTCTCTTATGACATCTGAATCTACGGCGTAAAACTTCTCCGGGAGTGCCTCAATCTACATCAGTCTCGGGCGAGAAAGCACCGGGAGGGTGCATGAAGGTACAGCACCTTGCAAAGCAATGTGCACTCTCCACACTTTGCTCCGCTCGGGAATTCTGCTCAGGGTTGAGCCCAATTAGGAAGGTAATTCTACGCGCGATGTACAACGAAACCGTTGACGCGACCACACCGACTCTAGAAGTCCTAAGATAAGTTGAATGTTATAGTAAGGGTCTCTTGCCAGCTTCTGGTATGCTGCACCTTCAAGAACTGTGAGCATACACACAAGATTCAAATGAGATTCATTTCAGTAACTAGGTTACACGTCCGGGCCTGAGCAGAAATGCTGAGCGGAGCAAACTGTGGAGAGTGCACATTGCTTTGCAAGGTGCTGTAAATGGCTTGTGAGCTATGGCGCGTATACAAAAGCTCACACTGGAGATGATATAGACATCAGACACACCCTTCTCAGCCTCATAGTCTTGCTCTCTCGTACTCTGTATCATGAGTACCATCCCATTCATCTCACAGTTAAAGTCGCTGTGGCAAGCCACCACGGGCGACACTGCGGGCGCAAGGAAAACGCAGGAGGACTTTCTCGACGCGATCCCGTTGAACAGATCTCTAAGCTTGCGGACAACATCCCTATCGTAGGCCATGTTAAAGGTGAGTCGTACTCTCTCAATCACGCCGGGCGTTAATCTCTGTTCGTCCTCCAGGCCTCATTCATCTTGCTTTGGGTGACACGGAAGCGGCTGCTCGTTCCGAAGAGGCTGCCACTCACACCTTCGCCGTTCTCGTCGCTGGCGCACTGCGCCAATCCTGGATGGCGTTGTCGCCGGTGTTGCAGCAATCACAGGTATGCCAATGCATTTTGAATTCGCATGTTTAGGATGCTCAGCTCTGCCAGGCATCGAGTCCGCTCGGCACCAGAAATATGAACATCAGGGCTACCTTGGTGGCGGTGTCTGAACTCACGTCCGACTGGCGTGGGGGGATCTTTGATATCGTAGCGCTCGGTCTAGGTGACGCTGTCCTAAGCACAGATGGGTCTGTTGTTAAGGCCAAGTACAAGACAACCAAGGTATACAGTCCAGCTTCAGGCATTCGCAATATCTGACGATATGTATTGTCGAGGGTGAGGGTATCTTCCCCACCAAGCGGGGCATGGCCGAACACGGCGCGAACAGTAGGATATTTGCTGGCCCAGGAGGCAGTGTCATCGAATCGCCCAACATTCTCAAGCTTCTTGTGCCGCCGGAAGAAGAAGAAAAACCGGTCAGGTTTAAGCGTCCCGCTGTACTATGTCTTAACGTCGGCGACGCGTCACGCGCAGAGACATACTACGCGCAAAAGCTCCTACAGTACCAGGAAGCTGCCGACAAGCTAAGAAGCCGTTGCTTGACCACTCCATCACACCCGTATCTCGATATACTGTTCTTGTAAAGAAAGCTGCAACGGCTGAGCGGGTCCTGGAGGAGTTGAAAGAAGCAACCTGGGTACATCTCGCCTGTCATGGTACCCAGGATGCGACAACTCCGACAAATAGCTTTCTGACGGGACTCGAATTCTGTTGTCTGACATCGCCGCCCTTCATCTTTCTCATGCGGAATTCGCTTTTCTCTCAGCCTGTCAGACCGCGACCGGTTACGACAAGATCCCTGCACCTGGCGGCAGGCATGTTGCTCGCTGGATACCGCAGCGTTATAGCCACTATGTGGTCCATCGTAGATCGACATGCCGCTGATGATGTTTACGCTTACCTCTTGAGGAACGGGACCAGTCGTCGGCCTGATTATAAAGGTCGGCGCTCGCGCTGCATTTGGCCATGGAGAAACTACGCGAGCGAATTGGGGAAGGTTCCTTTTTGGCGTGGGTACCGTATATTCATATAGGTGTTTGAGAACGTGTACGAGACTTGAAATATTGATGTTAGTATACATATTCAGAGTTTGATACACAGTTTATTGGATGTACCCATGAAATCACAAGTTATCAACACACTTAAGCATACGAGACACACGACAACCTTCAAAGAGCAAGACGTCCCATCTCTTCGGTTTCCACCCGTTCAAGTTAACGCCTTTGTCCTACTCCGCTTTCAACTTCATACTGTGGAAAGCGCTCCATGGAAGTCGACGAAGAACCCTTCAGCCATTCTTGCCGCGGCCAACAAACATAACACGACGATTACAGATGGTCAATCACTTGGACTCGTCCAGATTCTCTACTAATGATTCACAACCCTCCGTGCATAAATAAAGATCCAATCCAAGATCCTCTAAATCTTCAAATTCCTGCTCAAGGATAGCTCCTTCCGACGCCCAACGCGCTTTCTTGGCCTTCAAATCGGCATCATCATCCGAGTCTGACTCCGAGTCGGAAGAGTAATCGTCTCGAGGCTTGTCATGCACCTCATGCCAGTGCACGTGAATCCGAGATAGTGGTGCTACACACCAGCGACTGTCCACCATTGCCGCAAAATTAACAGCATCAAACTCCAAATCTCCTTCTAGAACGAGAGACGTTAGGTTGGGGGCCCAAACGTCGGCTTGGCCCGGCCGAACCCAAAGACTTTCCAAGGCCTCGTTATTGAGACCAGAAGAAATGCCCGATAATAGGATCCAAGATAAACTGTGCTGTGTGCGAAAGAATTCGCAAACATCCGCCGGTGCGACAGGACCATGGTCGTATGTAAACTTTGTAAGTTGGCATCCGGAGCGCTGGAGACATAGAAGGATGGCATGAAAAGTTTCTGGTGTGTCGCGCTCACGTTTTGGGGACCAAGTACCGTCAGTACCGACGTGCAGTCGACGCAATGCCGGAAAGACACATTGCGCAAAAAGCTGCCGTAGAGGATGTGCATTTTTGTCGAGGTGTGCGGAGCGTCCCACGTACACTTTTAGATACAAGAGGGAAGTACATGTTATTGCGTCAAGGACAGGCCGGAGGGGCGTCTGGGAGGCATCCGTGAATGAGTAAATACCCACTCGAAGGTTGGTAGCAGCTTCGAGTGACTCGAAGACGACGTCGATATTAGCACAAAAGAGGGCGGAGTGGCGTTGGAGTTGGTTCCAAGGAATACCGACACTGTTAGAGACACCATCGTTGGTCTCATAGACCACCAGCTTCGGTGCTTCATTGAACAGCTCTATGGGAACAATACCTGTTCTGCCCTGGTATGTGTAAACTTCGTCCAGGGAATTGAAAGAGCCACGAAGAGGGTAGAGGCTATGTATCATCAAGGACGATAGTCGGAGGCCGAGGTATCTAATACGCGGGCAGATGCGCTCCAATAAGCTCAAAAGAATGGGGGGAAGTTCGGAGCGCTTGTTGTAGTAGTCGTCGAGTCTTTCACAGGTCAACTCAACGTGTAAGTCCATTTGAGCGCTGTACTTTACACGCCGAAGAAAGCTGACGACTTCGGGTGCATCATTTGATTGGAAGCGCGACCTGTTTACTTTAAAGCTAAGACGCCGCCAAAGTATAGGAGATTTGAACACAACCCGACTCCATTTTCGGCAGACTCTCGTCAAGATGGCGAGCTCGAAATCCTCATCAGAAATTTTAGGAAAGCGTGTTGGCGATGGGAAGGGGAGTACAGCTATCAGAAAGATGTGGGTGAGAACCTCGACAGGAAGACGTCTAATGGGGGCCTTGATTATCTTTCTGCGACGAAGCGCCCGTGACAGCTTTCTCTGATGCGCAAGCATATCCTCCACCTCGCGCTCAATCTTCAACAATTCAATACGAGTCGCTTTCTGGAGTCGCATCAGCTTTTCGGAAGCGGCCATTGTCGTCTGAAGCTGTGCCTCGAGGGCGGGTATGCTCTTGTTGATCACATCCTCATCGTCGCTCGTCGGACATTCGTTGCCATTGGCGATGTGGCGAAGGGAAGGATGGTCGTTGATGGTATCAGGAAAGACCATTGGTAGACGCCATTCGGGACCAAGATGATTCGGGCACGGACAGCTCGACGCCCCACCGCAGCGCACCCAGTTGTCTTTAAAAGCTGATAAAAAAACTGTATGAGTTCAACGATAACACGGACCATTGTTTGTACTTACAAAATGGCATGGAAATATCGGTCGCTCCTAGTTGTCCAAAGGAAAGCGACGGAAGGCCGGATCCTTCATAACCGAGGTGCCGAACGTCCACCCGCTTCCGTCACAACCCTCATTGATTTGATTCTTGTAGTTGTTGCCTCGTGTCCGTCAGCCAGAGAATCTGTTGTAGGCATGCAGCTTCGTCTAGTGCTTAGATTGACTCGAATGGACTCCTTCGCTTAATACTGAACATGCTCCGGTGCTTGATCTGGCAATTCCTTGGACGAATCTCAATTTTTTGCACTGCTTCCTTCGTCATCAAATATCAAACACCTCCGTCCCTCACCGGCTTGATATCATCAAGTCTTGAAGTTGGCTCCTGGGCGTAAAGATTGATGTTCGTGGACACTGACTCACAGGTCAGTGTCACTCATATCTTTCTGACGCGCATCAGAACTCTGTGGGCTACGCGAATCTCCTCGTCTCTCTTTCAACTGTTTTAGTCGCTCACGGGAGAAACATGGTCTCAGATCGTCCGAGAGGCATTGAATTACTCTATGCGAAGGACCACCAACTAACTATGCCCATCCTCGAAATTACCACCAATGTCAAGGCAAGCCTTTATGCTCCTAATGCTCAGCCATGTAATGATCTGCCTTTTCATCTAGGTTCCCGATGAGAAAGTCTTTACTACTGCCCTAGCCGAGGTACTACTGTCTCATAGTCAAAAACCTCATTTATTCAACTATGTCATTAGTATGGCATATCTGTCAAGCATGAACAAGTATTGGGCCGTCATGTACAAGTACAACGAGGGCCTTATTTTTGGCGGTACTCACGAGCCTGCCTTCTGTATGACCATTGTAAGTGTTTTCCGCGATAGATTCATGTACGGCGCTTGACCCTATCGCCGCACAGCTTGACGTCTTGGGTCTGCCCACGTTCACCAACGCTGGGTATAGCAAAGCGTTTTTTACGTTTATTGAGAAGGAGCTTGGGATTCCTCCTGATCGTGGACATATGTACGTTGATTTGTTTTAGGCTTTCTCGTTTATTTCAACCTGTTGGCAGTGTCTTTAACTATCCTGGACCGGAGCGGCTTGGGTATAAGGGCACGACCATTGATGTGTTGTTGAAGGAAGTAGGTTCGAGTGGGTTATATAGTTGAATCGTCATATCCAACAAGCAATATCTCTTTGCTTTGGGGCTTTAACAAGAACGCTTTCAGTATCCTACTGTTGCGGGTAATGACGGCTCGCGAACTCTCTACGGTTGAAGAAAAGAGGATCGTACTGTTTTGAAAGGATGGACATCGACTAATATTTGTTTGTACTGGTGCGTGCAAGACGCGATGCCTTCTTAAGGTCTAGTCAAATGGAGACCTATTGGTCTCCTCAGCCTGAATGCAGGCTAGCAAGTCGCCTCTTGTGGCAGAATGTCGGGCCTATAGTACATGGATTCACAGTTCACAGCTCTCAGGTAAGTGTTAAGCTATTGCAAGCTCAAAGATATAAGTACGTAAAGCATGCCGCCAGCGAAGGGAGACAATAACGTTTGGAACATTTCGCTTCGCTCTCCACCCTATAGAATGTGCTTTAACGAAGATTTCAAGATCAAAGATGAAGAAATCATACCTTAGATACACATCACGCTCTTGCTGATATTCCCATGGAACGCTGACGTCTTGGGCACAGAATTTCTCGAGATCAAAGGAAAACTTAACAATGGGTGTTTCGTGCGACCAGTTGTCCGAAGACGTTGGCATCGCCAGAGAAGATACGGAAGCAGTAGAGGAAGAGCTAGAGGTCACCGCTGCAGTGTCTGAAGAACGCAATGACCGTGTGCCATGTTCCGCTTCCCGGTATGCGGCGTCAATTTCTTGACGCCACTCATCATCATGTTCGTCCAGTTCGATAAGGTGTACCGCCTGGACACGATGAACGAGCTGATATTTCCCATCTTCGCGCGTGTCCTCCGTCTCATACTGAACGCGCACAGTTGTCCGCGCAAGGGTAAGGTGAAAACAATTGGCGGCGGAGTGCAATCCACTGCTTGAGGGTGAGGAGATGAATCATCGGGCAGGACATTTCAGGTAGCATGCCGTCTTCATTTCCCGAGACCATTCCACGAACATGATGTCCAGCGCGAACAGTGGGTAATTCACAACCGGGGCCACTAAACTGATATCAGATGAAAGATTCATGACTGACCTCAATCACGCATGCAAGATACTGCTTCTCATCTCCTCGCATGCTTTTCAATGTGACTATTGGATCTTCGAAGGGGGCGACGGGGTCAAGTTCAAAAACGAAATACTCTCCAATCAATGGCAGGGACATGGGCCGGAAGTAACAACGCAAGGGGGGGAGGAAGGTGTGGACGAGTAACACCTGGGCGGTGGGTGGTCAGAACGTGAGAAGCGACATCAACACTTGACTTTTTATATTCAGTCGGCCATCACTGCCATCAGCTAAACTACCTATGGGTGAGCCAACATGTTTCCAATAACGCCAACCTTCTCCCAATCTTCGTACCACAACTTTCGACAGAGGGGTTTGCGAAGCACTCGCCGCTCGCCCGTGCGTGTACGTGTGCCTTTGGGGTATCCAACTTTCTTTTGACAATTCACGGAGAAGTCTCACGATTTACGCTGACAGACTGCAAGAACACAGAAACACCCAGGCATGCGGACATCAACGTCCGCGCCCGATATCTATATTTCTATGAACAAAAATGCAGAGACACGACAGCAAGCAGACAAGACAATTACAAAACACAGCACAGGTACGATAACAAGAGCACGGAGAAAACAAAACACAAGACGATACAAAACACAGCAAGACGTACAAAGCAGAGACAAGTCCGATGAATATATACAGAGAGCAAGAGGAACAGGAAGAGGAGGGACGACACTGAAAACACACATTGATCGGGAAGCCACGACACCGAAGAGAGGAAATGGCACAGAAGACACGACACCAAAGAGAGGAAACGACACAAAAGCCAAAACGAGGAAGAAACCGACACAAGAGAGGAAGTTGATCGAATCATCGAGAATTCGGATGGTATTCTGACGACCTAGGAGGGCGTACGTATACACGCCCTACCCCATTAACTGGAGCGTCGTCAAGTCCCTCGGGTGTCGGTTTGATGGCATTAGGCGGCGGGAGATGGATGAGCAGACGAATAGCGAACGTAGCAAGGATAAACACGAGAGCGAGTTGCTCGAGTCAAAGACTCTAATGGTATTCTGACGACGGCGCGGCGCGCCCTACTCCAACATTGGGAGCGTCATCAAGTCCCTCGTGTTTCCTAACGTCCGGTTCGCAAGTTGGCAAGGAATAGATACGAATGCACGAGAGCGAGTCGGTCAAGTCTTGCGACTTGGATGGTGTTCTGACGACCTCGAGGACATCGGCGTCCTGCCCAGCTTTGGGGCGTCGTCAAGTCTCTCGTGCTCCGTGTGCTCTTCCTCCCATTCGTCCTGATGGGCGTCCGCGGTAGAAGTGTCTTCCTATTCCTGGATACTGGCAGATGTCGGATGGTGATGGTCCTAATGGCGATGATCGTGTCACACACTGGACGGTGCGCGTGTACACAGACGATGTGTCGGAGACGATGATCCAGCAAATGTCGATCCAGGAGCGCGACGATCCAAGAACATGGTACACACGAGGGCGGGTCGATCGAGTCATTCGGAGACTCGGGTGGTATTCTGACGACATGCGAGGGCGTTGGTCGGTGCCCTACTCCATTGCTGGAGCGTCGTCAAGTCCCTCGTGTGTCCAATCGTGTCGGGGCGCTCTTAATGGATATTTTCGCTGGATGGTAATGGTCGGACAGCGGCGGATGGGCGGTGGTGACGAAACAGATGGCAAGGTAAGCACGAGAGCGAGTTGCTCGAGTCAAAGACTCGGATGGTGTTCTGACGACCTATGAGGGCACGCTGAGCGTGCCCTACTCCAACATTGGGAGCGTCGTCAAGTCTCTCGTGTATCCTTGCGGTGTCGTCCAGGGAGAAGTGG
This sequence comes from Mucidula mucida, assembly GCA_015501055.1. Lineage (NCBI taxonomy): Eukaryota > Fungi > Basidiomycota > Agaricomycetes > Agaricales > Physalacriaceae > Mucidula > Mucidula mucida. The sequence continues at coordinate 41,309 of JADNYV010000265.1, forward strand.
GGAAAACTAAAGGAAGCACAAGAGCGAGTTGTTCAAGTCTCGCGACCTGGATGGTGTTCTGACAACCTGAGAGGATGGCCTACCCCGCTTTGGGGCGTTGTCAAGTCTCTTGTGCTCCTTCTTCTCCTATAATCGCCCTCATCCTGATGAGCTACGCTGTGTTCAATCCCAGCGGTAAAGCGTCTCCGAATCCAATGGGTCCTAAAATGATCGTCGACGACGATCGCGTCGGTGGGCTACCCTCAGCAGTTGAGCGTGGCGGATGTGTCGGTGGTGAATGAATAAACCGCTCCAAGGAAGATCCACACTAGAGCGTGGATCGAGTCATGAAGAAACCACGAGGGCGAATGTCGTGGGGGATGATTACGCTCGGATGGTAGCGGATGGCGGACGCCGGACGGTGTAAGATAATCGGCAAGGTCAACACGAGAGCGAGTCGTTCAAGTCTTTCGACCTGGTGCGTGTTCTGGCGACCTGCGAGGGCGGCGTGCCCTAGCCCATATGGAGTGTCGTCAAGTCTCTCGTGTTTCCTTCCGTCAAGTTCAAAGCGCCGGCGAATGGAAAGTCGGAAAGTGGAACAAAATGGATGCACGAAAGCGAGTTGCTTAGATCCTTGGACCTAGATGGTGTTCTGACGACCTCGAGGACATCGGTGTCCTATATCGTCGTCAAGTCTTACGTGCTCCGCATCCCACCTGGATAATTCACATCAACGCCGCCCCACCCTCATACGCTTCTCCTCCATCCTCCGTTTGATGTACGGCACAAACTTCTGCACCCTATAACTCTCAGCCTCGGCAGTCACAGGGCGCGACGCATTGGCAACGAATTCATTTATACGCTGCAGAATCTCCGGTTCGTCCTCGTACACCCACATGCAGCGACGGAACATCTTAACCCCGACCATCCACCACCGCCAGTTTGGCTGCGAGAAGACATTTTCGATGATTGCACGATGGGCGGCTTTGTCCGCTCCTGGTAGGTGAGGGGGATTTACGACGGGGGTGGATACCTGAACAGTCTGGACGGAAGACTCTGCAGAGAACCAATCCATGGACACATCCTGATCGGGAGCACTCTGCAAAGAATAGGCGGAATGCGATTGTGGCTGGTGATAATTATCGCCTTGGTAAGAAGGCGCCTGCTGCAATTGGACAGGATAAGTCGGCGCTGCGTGCGTGTGGTAGGGGACGAATTGGGGACGGGAAGGGTCATACTGCTCATCCTGAGAGCTAGTCGAGGTGTACTGGGAAGGGTGCTGCTGGGGCTGGACGGGATATTCGACGTGCATGGTCTCTGGCGCAGACTGTGCCTTTAAGGCTGCAATCACCTGGTCCTTCTGTTGAATAATAGCGCGCCCGTCCTGTATAAGGTTCGCAATATAGATATCTCGCTCTTCGATGGCTGTATCTTTCTCAGCAAGGAGCTTGAAGCACAAGTCCTGCGCCTCCTGCATGTCCTGGCGAATATCGTCAAGCTCCTGCCGCATGCACTCGTAACGGCGGCGATGGTGGGCGGCTTTATGCTCCGCGACGCGCACACGGCTCTCAAACTGTGTGGAAAAGAGTTAGGCTAGACGTTGCAGCGGGACGGCTAGACAGACCTCGCGCTTGTCCGCTTCAAAGCGCCTCTTCTCAGCCTCAAATTTCTTCCTCTCCTCAGCAAGCGTCCAAGGTTTTGACTCTGCAACATTGTCCGCTTTCAGGCTTAATCTTCGGAGTTCATTTTCCAGCTGGTCGATGCTGTTATCGGGTTGGGGCGCAAACTCTCGTGGTGGCGCCTGGGTAAAGTCGAAGGGGAAAACGGGAACAGACTGCAGACGTCAACACGAAAACGTCAACGCTGGCGCGAACGACGTACACGAGCTGTCCGACTGTGGCGCGCTGAGTATGGCTTGCCATAGCCGCGTCTCTAAATCGGCCACATTAGCGAAACGCAGGACGGAGCACAGCAATTCTTACCTTGGCGATAATGGCAACGGGTGTGTACTCGTAGATATCTGCAGGCATCTGGACAGCCGCGGCCAAGTTAGAGATGAATCGCGTCGCAAAGGATGGAGAACGCACTGTGGTGGCTAGATTGATGATGGGGGGAGAAGAATGATATGGATTACCTGGACAATTGCTGTGCTCTTATACTCCATCCGATATAGACAAAGAGCCTCAATTGTCCGGTACTTTTAAACACTACGCGAGCCTGCCGGTCAAAGACCATCCCGCCGCCCTGACTGCCATATTTGGGACAAGGCCGCCCATTTGTGCGCCACCGTTGTCGTCGAGCGTGTCGTTCTCGTCGGGCTTGTCATTGTCGTCGATGATGGTGGGAAAAAGGTAAGGGCGCGTGGAGCGTTACAAGTGACAGTCGGGGCATCGTGACTAGTGCGATGCCGACGGCATTAATTTTGGCTCCCTCCATCTATCCCGATGTCTTTTCACTTCGCCAGCAAGGTAGTCTTTAGTCTCTACGTTTCAGATTTTGGACGGCGCCCAACGTCTAATACAGTACTGTTCTCGGTCTTCATGGACTGTACTCTACTGTGTCCCTGCTTATAAGGATTCTTTTCCTCATCAGTATCGAGCGCCAAGCTGTTCTTCGTGCAGCCATTCCCATCCCCTTGCTCCTGGCCTTGTTTCACTCTGTTGACCTTGATCAGGCGAACTGGTGAATGGTAATTGTTCCAAACGTTATTGTCTCCCTTCGGTGGCGGCATGCTTTACGTCGTTATATCGTTGAGCTTGCAATAGCTTAACACTTATCTGAGAGCTGTGAACTGCGAATCCATGTACGGTAGGCCCGACAGTCTGCCACAAGAGGCGACTTACTAGCCTGCATTCAGGCAACCAAAAGGTCTCCATTTGACTAGACCTTAAGAATGCATCGCGTCTTGTACGCATCGGTACAAACAAATATTAGTCGATGTTCATCCCTTCAGAGCAGTGCGAGTCCTCTTCTCTTCGACCGCAGAGAGATTGCAAGCCGTCATTGACTGCAACAGCAGGATACTGAAAGGGTTCTTGTTAAAGCCCCAAAGCAAAGAGATATTGCTTGTTGAATATGAAGGTTCAACTATATAACCCACTCGGACCTACTTCCTTCAACAACACATCAATTGTCGTGCCCTTGTACCCGAGCCGCTCCGGTCCAGGATCATTAAAGACACTGCCAACAGGTTGAAATAAACGAGAAAGCCTGAAACCATTTAACGTACATGTACCCACGATCAGGAGGAATCCCCAGCTCCTTCTCGATAAACGCAAAAAAAGCCTTGCTATACCCGGCGTTGTTGATGTTATGAATCGCCATATTTTCACATTTTCACATCTTATCATATCTTATCGGGAGCCTTGTCTTATCAACCAACGGACCGTTTCATCATCTGTTTCGTCACCGATCATACCCCTTTTCATTACCGAAGCCGTACTCATGTCGGACACACGCCCAACACATGGATGACATCATACATGCCGATACCTCATGGACTCCCTATTGTATACACACCGCCGACACTCGTAGTACACATGGTCGTTTCAGTATTATTACTTACATGCAGTCACCACTCGTATTTAATGGTTTCACGGACTAGTAGCATACAACACTGGGTCAAGGGCGTGGAGCATCCCTAGTGGAAACGCGTATGGACAAGGAGCTTCAAACACAGACTTAATAGTATATAAGCAGTAGTGTAGTATCATTGTACTTTAGTTCCGATCTCGTTTATACACCTGGCCTAGCCTAGTCTTACGAACGCGAACGTTTTCTCTTTCAGTTCTTGCTGTGGTACCTGGTTGAGTCTCGTGGCTTAGTCAGTCGCTAACAGAAGATCGGAACTACTTTCTACCACCTACCACACATCCCTGATCGTCAATCAGCACTTCGCTGTTTGATCATCGCACATTCCCCTATTCCCTTTCCCTGTTTACAGATCGACGGATTCCTAATTCCAGCGCACGTCCGCATACGTGTGTATTGGTCCCAGTAGCGCCGGCTAACAGTTAGAGATAACTGCCTCGGGTGCTGGAAGTAGCCGCTCTCACGAGAACGAACTTTTGGCAGTTGCACTTCAGTGGGCGCTGTTTACGGGTCAACCCCCGTTCCCAGGAAAACTTCGGCTTACCTCACACCAGAGGGACGTCGGCTGGGCAATTGCGAACTTGTGACGAGCTCTTGGGCTCCGTAGATACGTAGTCAGTAGTCGGTAAAATAGCGTAGACAGTTACGATACCTACCTACTTTACTTACCTTACGATACACATCATCATTCCCCACCCTACCAAGTCCTGGATTCTATTTCAGATCTAGGCGATCCCTCCCTATTCATCCAAACCTCTATTCCCTCACCCGTTTCATCCAAATCCGCATCACCCATATCCCCACTTTCACCCTTTCACTCTCCAATTCCATCACCCCGATCCATCATGTCCAACGAGGCACCAGAAGCCGCTCATCACACACCCGCTCATCACGCCAATGACGAAACCAAAGGCCGATCCCTGGTCAACAAGCCTTATGACTATGACGGGGACAAGTCCAAGTACAAGAGCTGGTGGCGATCGATGTTTACATACATCCGTGACAAGAAGAACAACCTCACATCGGACTCCGAAAGGATCGATGTTGTTCTCTCCTACATCCGAGGAGATCATGTTGATGCATGGGTCCAGAACTACTCGGACCAGAACTTCGATGAGGAAGAAGAGGAATGGACAGTCTCTTGGACTGAGTTCAAAGAGAACTTGAAGGAGCGATTTGTGGACTCCAACCTCGCGCGAGATGCGCAAGATCAGATCGAACGGTTGCGCCAGGGGCAAGACACCGCTCAAGATTTCTTTCAGAAGTTCGAGGTCCTGCTTACTCAGGCGGAATACTCGAAGGATGATGCATTTGTCGTGCGACTTCTCGAGACCAATGTCAACGAGAAGATCATCGACCAGATCTATGGCAGCCGAGATGGGTTGCCAAAGAAGTACAAGGATTGGAAGGCACAGATCATTCAGATCGATCAGCTATGGAGAAGGCGGGCGGCGAGCAAGAGGTCCGGCATGCAGGTCCGGCCCCAAGCTCCGCAGGCGGCTACATCGAGAGCCAATCCTACGAACCCACCCCCGACGCCGATCACACGACGAGATGCCACCGGTGTTACCTATGGAGGAGCCGGCAGGCCGATGGACATCGACAATGCACGTCGAAGGGGACTCTGCTTCAGCTGTGGCGAACATGGCCATGTTAGCAGGTTCTGTCCGAAGAAGGGTCGACCCCAGACGATTCGGGGTTTATGGACCGAAATGAACGACGAGGAAAAGAAGAAGTTGGCCGAAGAGTTGGGTTTTGCGAAGCTCCCGCAGTAGACGCAGTCCTGCCGGAGCAGTCATCAAGGGAAGGGTCGTCAGATGCAGAATTTATTTACAGTACGGGTACTGAAACATCTAAAATATCATCGACGACTTCACCAACAAAACCTGCGAAAGAAAGATTTGAGCCAAATACGCCCGAGTGGATCGCACAACGGCTAAGAGAGGATGACATGTCGAGAGCAGTGGGAATTCTGAGAGCATGGATGCCGGAGCGGAGAGAGAGAGAAGCGACGGAGGAGAAGGTGATGGCGATCAGAGCGTTGACAAAGGAAGCCGCGGTGGAAGTTGTGACGGAGTTGAAAAAGTCGAGGAAGTACATCCGGGGAACAAAGGGGCAGGACATGAAACTCCAAGTAACCATAGAGAGCGTACACACAGGCTCTGAATGGGAAACGAGTGCCCTTCTTGACAGTGGAGCAACGGGTTCTTGTGTTAATAAAGAATTCGTCGAGAAGAACGGACTCCCGATCAAGGAGTTACCGGTCAAGCTCCCTGTTTACAATGCGGATGGAACCCTAAACAAGGGAGGAGCAATCGAAGGTTTTGTGGAGGTCCGGATGAAGATTGGAGATCACGCAGAAAAGATTGAGTTGGCCGTCACCAATCTTGGTAAAACAAGCATCTTTTTGGGGCTAGATTGGTTACGATATCACAACCCCACGATCAACTGGACGGAATCCACATTGTCTTTTGATCGATGCCCAGACCGCTGCGGCTATCTACCTGAGTACGACTCGCCAGAAGACGAAGGAGAAGATGTAGAAGAGAAGTTGGAAGAGGGAGAGCGCTTGTTCTGGATGGACTGGGACAACTATTGCAAAAGCGGTGAAAAGCTGAGATCACAACAGCCTTCATCTGCTGCTGCACCTTACATCGAGGAATTTTCCGATGTATTCAGCAAGGCGGACTTTGATAAGTTACCGGAGCGAAGACCCTGGGATCACGCGATAGAACTCACGCCTGGTTCCAAACCGGTTGACTGCAAGGTCTATCCTCTTAGTCCATCCGAGCAGAAGGCATTAGACGAGTTCTTGGAGGAAAACATACGCACGGGACGCATACGGCCATCAATCTCACCCATGGCGTCACCATTCTTCTTTGTCAAGAAGAAGGACGGAAGCCTTCGGCCAGTGCAGGATTATCGGAAGTTGAACGACATGACAATCAAGAACCGATACCCCTTGCCGTTGATTCAGGAGCTTATCGACAAGTTGAAGGGAGCAAAGGTTTCACAAAGATGGATGTCCGATGGGGTTACAATAACATCCGGATCAAAGACGGTGATGAGTGGAAAGCGGCGTTTAGAACAAACCGAGGGCTGTTTGAGCCATTAGTAATGTTTTTCGGACTCACAAACTCGCCGGCAACGTTTCAATCGTTCATGGAATCACATCTTGAAGGAGTTGATTGACGGCGGACATGTTATAGTTTACCTGGATGATATACTTATCTTTTACGAACACTCTCGAGGAGCATAGACAGATTGTACGAAAGGTATTGGAGATATTACGAGTAAATAAGCTGTATTTAAAAACCCGAGAAATGTAGTTTTGAGGCACAGACTGTAGATTACTTAGGAGTCATTGTTGGAGGAGGAGAAGTGAAGATGGATCCGGCAAAAGTGGCCGTAGTGAAGGAATGGAAGGAGCCGACGAAGAAGAAGGAAGTGCAGTCATTCCTGGGCTTCTGCAACTTCTACCGACGTTTCATCGGGGATTTGCG
>JADNYV010000266.1:0-48357 GCA_015501055.1 Mucidula mucida
CACATTGTGGAAGAACATCGTGGCGCAACATTCCAAGGGTACTCACGCTTAACCCTCTGATTCCTCTGGAAACCGCAAAGGCCAGCGCATGGTCAAACCGTGCTCTATGCATATCAGAGGAAGAGAGGAGGGTCTGAGCCCAGATGCTGAAGCAACTAATCGGCGAGGTTCAAAGTACCAAGCATAATGCAGTGTAAAGCACAGGCCTTTCGTCTGGTCTTGAAACTGAGGACAACCGCACACTATCGACACACTATTTAACGACCCACTATCACGTTGACTACTTTTTCTCGCGCGTGATTTCCAGGCCAAGCCATGAATAGGTATGTCCTCCTGCACCTAATATGCAGATTCGTTTCAACCGTCTTCGGTCGCGCCTTGAAATTAATTTGTAGTGGATGCGCACCCGATGTGGCCGATCGATACGACATTGTCTTTTGACCACCGACCACCACCTTCTCTCAAAACTATCACCGCGACAAATTATTTCTCCCATGTACGTGCCCTATACATATCCGTTTCTCCACTTCCTTAACATAACGATCTTGTACAGCATGCCCGCCATCCTCTCTTGTCGCTCCCGCCGACAAACAACGACGCCATACAAACGCTCAACTCAATCTTTGACGCCATTTAATCGCCCGCCCTTGCCGTCTTTACTATCCACAACTATCGAACAGTTCCTCCACTCTTCCAACAATCGCAAGCCTCTCCTCTCCGAACAAGACTACCAAACTACTGTCGACGCCCTTTCAAGAAACGTTCGCCTTCCCATCTCGCCTATATTTCGCCGCTGGAAAGAAATCGCACGGTTACGCAATGGTCGCCTATTCATCGGGGAGCGTCTGGTTGTCAGTGAAGAGAGTCTACCTGCTGTTCTTGTCTCCCTCCCGTTCTCTCTGTCAGTGCAGAAGATGATCCGTTCATCGCAGCGATCATACTGCGGAGTTCCCGAAGCGCTTGTCCGTGCATGGCACGCACAGCTGTCTCACTTTCGAGATATGCGGCGGGACGACGAGAAGGAAAACGCCTTTACGCCAAGGTCCATCCGTGACAAAGGAACGCAATGTGGTGCCTTTTCTAGGAAATCCTATCCCAGTTCTCGTCTTGCAGGCCAGCCTCTGTCCGTTGTTTCCAACGTGTATCCCAACAACTCTTCTTTTCCTCTTTCGTCAATGACCTCCGCCGCCAGCATCCTTTTTCCATCTAAAGATGCCATTGTGAATCATACCGCTTCATCGCATGTCGACGACCTCTATGTGCCACCCGAGCTGGCTTATGATAATCCAGCCGTCTGGGTTGGAGGTCCCGGATTTCACAAAACGATACACTCCAATGGACCGCCTGAAATGCTCATCAAGTTGATTCCTTTCAATCGGTCATCTTATCGCCCTACCTTCATGGTTCTCGTACGAACGTGGACACTGCATACTGAGGTATCGAGGCCAAATAAGCGGTCTGTCATTGTCGAGCAAAGAGAGCTGAATCGGCGATTGACGCGAGCAGTAATAGAAGCGGAGAAGGCGAAAGAGGCAGCCAAGTTGGCTCTTGGCGTGAAGGAAGCGATGTTGTCCATGCCGGGTGGGTTTTCATGAGAGCTTTGGATTGATGAGTCGAATTCCTCCGGTTTCTTGGTTTGTACACGAACAGATTTCGCCCACGCCCTATACATATAATCATAATTTCATCTTTTCAAAGAACACTCTTCTTACCGCCACCCTGATGGTAAGCCTAGTGCGCTTCAGCGAATATTTATATGTGTCTGTGAAGATGTATGTACTAAGAACAAGGGTATCGAACAACCTCGAAGTCAATCGAGACCGTAGCAACAGCAACATGAAGATGGGGTAATCTGTCGGAAACAGAGTAGTCTTGGTGTGTTCGAAGGCCAGATGAAGGGCGCGTACTTGATACTGCTTCACGCTCGGCAATTTCAAAGCTGCCATACTTCGTCCAGCGTCGCGGTCTAGAGTCCTCCTCTTGTCTCCTACACAGTTCGTGACTATTGTATTTTTGTCGAAAGGATATGCATTTACCTTTCTTGCCAGGACAACGGAAAGCCGGGAAACTCTGCATTACGTTGTGACCAGTCCAACGAACAACATACTTACAACGCCTGCCACATTGACTTCATCCATAGCTGTATGGTTCAAAAGCAAAGGCAGATGACGCTGGCGTTTAAACGCATATTGAATCGAGATCACGATGCCACGCCACCTGCCCATGTATTGATTTTGACGAAAAGCGAAAGGTAGTCGGACTAGACTATCGGTAGTGCCTATACAACACCAGACTTGATGACCAAAAAGGAAGTATTACTCCAAGACCCGACTAAAAGCACGCGGTACCACTAAGCCACGCGTCCTAACTAGCATGCACTGATGTCCTATTTGAAGACCTGAAAGCCCGGAGAACCCAGTTCCAACAACTGACAACGGCTCGCTAGCGTTTCTGTCAATCAGAGCAGTATAGAAGACACAAACGTGAAACGACTGTGTAGTCGGCTATTTTAAAGGATAGCCGACATACTGGCCTTTCCCTAGTCGAGCGAAGACAATACTTATCCCGACCGGGCCCTCTTCCATCATGCACCGAGCCAGAGTAACGTCGCTCTACACTATTGAAGTTCAACTTTGGGCCTGTCCGTCCGAGTTTGCCAGGGCCGTCATGAGAGGTTTTAGTTCCGTATTTCGCCAGCATGACAAAATGATCATATCAACCGAGTAAAATACACTGGTATCGTATCGGGCGTCAATGGCATCTTGAATACAAGGGCGCTCACGAGCACTTGGCAAAGGGCAGCTCTGATGAAAGTATTTGCAACTGGAATACAATCAGCGCTCGTACAAAGGGACAACATAAAGTGAAGAGAAGATCAGACATGATAATCTTGTCCGTCATGTAGATTCGGACATATGCTTGTATATTTTGGAACATCATTGCAAAGGAAGGAGAGGAAGCTTACCATTAATCATCGTTCAACTATCGCATATATATATTGTTAGCAACACGGGCCCAGCACGCGCAGTGTGGCGCCCGCTAACGTGTCATCTCATCGACGAAGTGGAGAGGAACGTACCATGCTCAACAGCGAGTTCTGTAGCAAATATCGTATCGTTACGCGGCCTCTGGGAATAGAGTCAGCAAACTTGCACCCGGAGAGAAAAGTTGAAGGAGAAGGAAAAGATCAGTTGGTGATGCATGTTACGAGTGTGGCTCATCGGAGACCGTCGCCGTCTCGGTATGGATGGGTATCATCAGAGAAGGGGAACTGGAGGCTGTACACACCTAGTCGCTGATGAGAGTCGATTTAAACGCGCTCCCTGATTGGCTAATTGCAGACAGTGCATGAGTCCCGCTCTCATGGTGTTGGCGAGGATAAATACTGCACGATAGTTTATGTCGTTTATCGGAGCTCGTGCTCGCCATTCTACAATGACTGTCAAGAGGGAAACTGCCACAGCGACGACATGTACGCACTGTATTCAAAAGAAATCATCGTCGGTCGACCTGGCGATAGACGCGTCCTCGCCTGATTCGAAGGAGATCAGCAGTACCCCTGCGTCGTCATGGTCATCGCGAGTGCGCTGAATGCTTTGCCCAACGTCGTGCTCATCGTGGTCGGAAGCATGTCAGAACGAAAAAGTTTTTCGCGACCTTGCCGATGTCAGCCATGCTGTCAGCGGCATCCCGGCATATGTGATGCATCAGCCCGTATGGTTTTTGATAGCCTGGCGAGGGCGGCTCTAGCTTAGTTGCGGTACTGTCTCGTGAACTCGACACTATAGGTTTTTGAGCAGTGTTCTAGTGAAGGAAGTAATGTACACATACAATAAGAAATCGTACAAACCAAGTCTAAATGCTGAATAGGTATAAAATGGACTCAGCGCGCTAGCATCTCAACGATCCTCCGTCAACAGTGTCGCTACCTCAACGCACTCCTCAAACTCTTCATCATCAACCGGACCTCTCGTATCTGCCAATTCTCGAATCTCCCTCTCCTCAATGTCATCTTCCACTGCCCGAACTACGGCCGCCAAATCACCTTCTTTCACGAGCTGTGCTTTGCTTTCCGTCATGACAGAGCCAGTTCCAACGCTAAGAATGACGTGAAGAATTGCCATGGAGGTTGGATATAGACTCGATGTCGACGGGAAATGTATGGCTCTGATGTCATCGTCCCAGGCAATGCGCTCGTATTCCAGCAAAGTCTGGAAGCCAGGTCCGGCAATCCATACGGCTGGAGGTGCGTTGATGTTTCGTGGTACGGCTTTGATGGTGCTTTCTTCATTGGACGGGAGCGGAGGAATACCAGGCAGCGAAATATGCGTCGAAGGAAGCGTGGTAAAGTTGCTTTTCCGGTAAGACCGCAAGTTGACATCGCCTGGAGAAAAAGTCTCGGCGCGAGATGCGATGCAGGATAGATCGCGAGAAGGAAAGCCATCGCGGTTCGCAGTCTCCAAGGGAAAGGAAGTACGTCGTTTATTGGAGCTCCTAGGAAAGGCACTCTTCATCGTATCTTCCCGCCGATACACGTGCTGTAAGACGTAGGCATGCCACATCTTGACCAGAGCTTCTGGGACGCCTATAAAATTGTCTTCCGTATCGTTGACCATGTCAGCGACGTTGCGGCGAAATGGCAATGTCACCAGAGTTTGCGCGAGTTGGGTTTCTGGGACGACACGAGCCCTACCAACGAGAATTCGACCATTGTGCCAGTACGCCCTTGCGCAGATGTGGCGTAGATCCCGGCGAACACGTTCAAAGGCGCTTTTGTCTCCTCCCAAAAAGGCGCCAATCGTAGCGTAGTCATCGTTGTTTACGAGCATGTGGCGAGCGTCAGGGAGCTCGAAAAAGATGGATAGAGCGCGCTGGGCGAGAGAGAGAAATCTATAGGGCGAGGTCTTGCATGTCCTGGAAGAGGAGGAAGGGGAAGTAGAAGGGCGGTTATAGGGCAATGACGCGTGTGTGCGAGGACGGTAGCGAGAGCATAACACAGGCATGCTGTGATTACTATGACGGCTCAAGTTGGATGGAATACTAATGCGCTTACACCGAATGAATGGCGCTAGGCGGGAAAAGGAGGAAGAGATGGTGGTGGTCGAGAAGAAAATGTAATCGCGCCCTATTTAGGCGAACGATAATTTGGCGCACTCAACTTGAACTCCGAGACACTATTTTCCGGTAGGCGTTAACTAAATTCATTGCGACAATTCGGTAAACGCGAATTACATGGCACTCACAAGAAGTAAAAGCTACCTGACAGAACTAGTCGAAGAATAGTTGATCAGATAGTTAGATGGGTGCATGCATAGGTTGTTAGACTTCGAATACAGTCTGTATCGAAGGAAGAAAACGGACATCCTTCAACGTATAGGTTAATGTATCGAGTGGCTGATTTTTGAATCGTGTTGCAGCGCCGCGAATGCTTGACTCTACGAACTCCTATCGACAAGAATTCCTAAAAGGAGCAGCACACAGTGGAAGGGAGAGCATTAGATACAGTCCAATACGAAGAAGACTCGGAACAGAAGCGACCAGTCCTGATGAATCGTTTCGGAGAACAGGACGCAAAAAAGGAGGATGGCAGGCGGAGACACGTCATGATATGAGGAAGATCTGTGAACCAAAGCTCGTTCAGCTTCCGTCGAGCATCAGGCGTACCGCTTGAAGACACGGTGGCGAAAAGGAACTTGATGCAGGGTTGATCGGATCATGAATGCGGGTTGATCCGTTGTAAACCTGTACTGCTTACCATGATCTGTCACAGCGCGTCCAGCAGGCAGCCGCTACGCTTGACGACATCCTGCGTAGAACACGTCTATCCTCAGGCAGTTTCGTCCATGACATCCCGGGGCGCATGGAAGATCACGCTAACTCTGACTGGTCCGCAAAATCCATTGTGGCGGATGCTCCTAAAAACCCAGCACAATGAAAGTACGATGGTCTTTTCGTTCTCATCGTTATCCACAATCGTTGCTATACGTCCGGATGTCTCGGTGTCGCAGGCTGCGGTACGCAACGCGCATCGTCACTTATCCTATACGACGCCCCATTTGCCCTGCGACCACTTCTTTAGATCACGAGATGGTCTCCAATGTTCAAACTATGACCATCGCAGACTACGTAAACGGTAACCCCTCTTGGTATATGGCCATTGAACAATGGGCACCCAAAACGGCAAACAAACAGACGCGTCCACAAACCCCACGCGCTATAATTCCGGTGGCCCGGCGACTCTGGCATAGATTAGACATCGCCTGTACTCTTCCTCTCTCCATCACCCTCTCTCAATCTCGCCACTCCGGACTCCATTTCGATCTCGACGACCTCAGTAAGTCTCAACTCATGCTTTTACCACGTCTATCAAACTGACGATTTATTCCAAAGGCTGAACAATGGCATGTCTACGCTCAATCGATGTGCTACCCCGTCTCTTCTGGGCATGCCCAACGAAATTCTTTCAGACATTATCCAGCTCGTTCCAGGCTTATCCGCTTTGCCTGTCGCAAAGACCCTTCTGCGTCTTTGCGCCGTCTGCCGAGATCTCCAGACGCTGGTCAAGGAGATGCCGTCGCTTTGGTCCACCATTCAGATCGATGCTCGCACACCCAACTATAGGATTCGCCTTACAGACACCAACGCTGAATTGGTGTTCCCAACTCTGAATCTCGCACTCAGTCTGTCCCGTTCCAAGCCCTCGACGTCGAGTTCACCTCTCCCCCCGACGAAGACCAGAAGGCTGTTAATAAATTCTCTATTGAGTTGTGCGAGGGCTTGATGTCTCTCCTGCTCAGGCATTCACACCGTATCCGCTCCTTCCGTATAAAAGGGACGTGCTGGACCCACCATCTCGTGGTCACCGAAGCACTCGCGGAGTGCCGCAATCTCCCCAATCTTCGCCGCTGGAAGCAGGAGTGTGTTCGTTCCAGGGTATGCCAGAGAGTACAGTTTCCTCATGGCGGATACACGACTGGAACGTGAAGGCGCCGTTCTTATCCTCTTCTCTTACAGACCGGTCTACGTTCCCCGCGCTTGAGGTGGTGTCTATCAGCTCCAGCGTTACTCCTGGTCAAGGTTCTTCTGCACCGGGTCACCGAACTCCGCCTCAAAATATACCTGGCTTGGATAGACCGAGCATCGTAGTCTATCGCGATCCTCACGGGTGTGAAGACACGCTTCAAATCTTAGAACTATCCACTTCTCCAGATCCACACGTTCGAAGCAGATCCTGCTTGGGCGAGCCACTCGTTCTCTCGTCGCTCGCTACGTTCCAACTCGCTACACAACGGGCTAAAGAGTTACCACGTTCCTTCCTATATCGCTATGCCGAACCTCCGGACTTCTCGCTCACCGCTCATTGTGAGCCCGCTCCAGGCCGCCGACACCAAGGAATGCTGTTGACTATCATGGCTGTCATCCGCTTGATAAAGTCAATATGTGTCATTAGAGAGGATCCCTTCCAGGACTTTGCTCCCACTCCTCCGCTCTCGCTGGAACAGTGGCAGTGGGGAAGCAAGATACCGGAATGCGACCTCCCCCTCCGCTCCATTCCTGCGGCGTCTAGAGTCCCTGGATCGCCTGCATGTCAGCCGGCGAGCCGCGCGTCAGCAATATGCTGAGTACCCAGGTGCCATCCCACCTCGCAAGCCTTGACTCTGAGGAGGAGACTTGAGGTTCTCGCTGACCGCGCTTCCCCGTATGTACGCCGTTCAACGAATATGTTTATTTAATGCCTCTGGTAAGGCGTATCATATCATATCACTACTCCTATGTACATATCACATATATCTGCCCCGCACTATATCTACTACTCTATGGACATCTACATTGCCACATGTACTGACTCATGCTTATGTAACTCACATTCCATATCGTATTAATCTTCCATCATTAAAAGGCGCCCAAGGAGAGCCCCAGATACAAGTCTTCTTTACACATGCCTGACTCTCAACGGCACATACGGCCCAGCCACCGACAGCCCTTCGGCCTAGACGGAAACTTGCCAATCTCCATAAGTATCCTCCTTCCCCGCAAACTTATAATCCGAATCAATACGATAGCGCCGCCTACACGTTACTGCTATATCTCTCGCACGAGCTTAAGTCCTCATCTTGAACTTCGTAATAGCGAATTGCTTCCATGACACGTCCTTGTCCCGTCGATGTATGTCAATAAGTGCCTGTATCGGCTAGCACATCTCGACCAGCCAGCGCTCAGGAATGTACGCTTCCGCTCCGGTCCACCTAAAGCGCTATTGATACGACTGAGCCTTTGGCGACAAAACTTGCTCTTGACGATGTCTGCGTCTGTAGTCTTAATAGGGACGGAGAGCGGTACAGCATCATTTTAAGGCCCTAGAACTTGAATTAGGACGAGGTGAAAGTGCAGAGGAAGGAATGGACGTACAACATGAGGATAGGAGGGTGAGTGCGCAGAGTCCCATGTACGACCGCATCGAGATATGGCAGCGCAGAAGTGAGCTGGTCGTACGTCGGATTGGATGAACTGAATTGAGACAGTTCTTCCCGAAGGCGATCCTGTATACCTGATTGCCACACAGCTGGATTAGTGGGCTCAAACAATGTCGTATCAATCCTGAGGATCGCCCAGATCGGATGCCATATTGATTGGAAAGGGCAGCCAAACGGAAGCTGCAACAAAACCGCATAGTACTAGAAGACATGCCAAGAGTGCATGCAAGAAAAAGGAGTCAGCGCGATAGTGGGTAGAAGTTGAATAGTTTGTCGATTGTGGGTAGTAGTTGGATAGTTTGTTGATAGTGGACTAGTGTGAAAATATGGGGTAGTGTGTGGTTGCACTGACTCGAGGAAAGATGAAAGTCCCAGACTTTTCACTGCATTATGCTCGGCAATGTAAGCCTCGCCAATTTGTTTTCTCAGCATAAGGGAACAGGCCTTTCTGTCTCTTTCTCTGATATGCTTAGAGCAAGGTCATGCCATGCTGTAGCCCTTGCGTTTTCCAGAAGAGCTAGAGGGTTGAGAGTACCCTATGAAGAAAGGAGGTGCTAAGTGCAGAACCAAGAGCCGCCAACAGTTCTGGGACGACTGTAAGTACTAGTCGATGGATAATTGAGGATGGAGGACGTTATACAGGGAACACAGAGTACTCACAACAGTCAGGACAGTGACGGCTGCATCATGTACGAGGGGCGAAATTTATATCGCCTCGAACGCCACGCCATCGGCAATCGGACCGGTTCATGGCATCTTCGGACGGGTGTTTGCCATCTTGCTTCTGTACTATCACATCTAGCGTTGCTTTCTATTACAACTGTCATTTCTTGCTCTGTTAATATGTGAGCGCCTTTCTCAGACTGTCGCCCATATACTGATAATCGCGTATAGTATGTCTTTCCATTCCGCTCGCCGCTCGCTGTCGTCTACAAGCTCTACCACGCTAGTATCTCCTACCTCCCTCTCCACCACCAATGCCTCGCCCGAGAGCTTAGGCTCCCTCGCCACTCACGTCCTGTCCGTTTACCTTGAAACCCCCGAGAATTATCATTTCGTCATCACGGAAAAGGATTATTCTGCCATAATCGCCTTCCTGAACGGCGACCTTGGATCTCTGTATCAGGTCGAGAGTTTGCTACTTGCCTCCAAACACACAACGGCGTTCCTCGGTGTTGACGGAATACGTGCAGGCAATGCGCGCGTCATTCCAGTGACCGCCCTTGCACAGGTCTTGGCGACCATGCCATATCGTCATCGCGTGGCGGCAATGGTCGAGGATTCAAGGGATAAATTTCTAGGTGTCCCGGAGTCTCTGGTCGTGGCGTGGCACACGCGCCTTTCCCATCATTATGGTCATCTGTCCCTCTCTCATGAACGCGCAAGGGAACCCGCACTATCATTGCCGTGCTTGCCACTTCTGTCGGAATTGCCTTCCATCACTGTCGCGCAATTCCTTAGTTGTCTCGACAACCGCAACCTCTTCATCTCGCTGGAACTGTACGATACGACCGTACAGGCGCTTGCAAATAATGATCATTCTTCCGTCTCGCCCAAGTTTCGCTGTTCAAATGAACGTGTCTCGTTGCACGATGGGCGCTTGTATGTTAGAAAACGCACTGTCATCACTCCAGACCAAGTGCCGGATATCCTAAAACTTCTCCCTTCCACTGCATCAGCGAACCATATGGTCAGAATAGCACAGAAGAACTACTATGGAGTCCCGGAATCGCTGGTGCGTGATTGGCACGCACGATTGTTCCAACACCACCAGAACGAGTTGGATGGCCATGCCGCAGAAGACAAGGATTCGCCTCGCTTTGGCTCTCGGCCGTCCGCTGCTGGTCCACGGAGGGTGGTACGGACAAGGGAAGAGGGACGGGAGGATGCTCTTTTGCGATCGGGTTCACTAGATCTTCAAGATCCGAGCTCCATGCACGGAGAAGGCACTGGACGGAAGCGCGCGCGAGAAGACGAAGGAGAAGATGAGGATGCACCTCGGAGCAAGCGGCGACGGTTGGGTGATGTACTGCTGTGGGTGTGGCGTACCATTTCTCAACTCCGTTTTCGGCAGCGGCGGTGAAGCGGAACTCTTACAGACTATTGATGCACCGCTCTCTTTGTACATCGTCTAATTTGCTGTGTCATTACCTTGTTATGTTTGATTGTTGTTGTACGCATCTTATGTTGTGTAGTATCGGAATAATGTTTTCTTTGTGATCAGAGTCTGTCCATGTGCGACCGCTTCAGCATTCAAGCCTGATATCCCTCTTCTTTATACTTCCCAGGACTGGTCGTCAAACACAATGCTAACACTGCTCCTTCCTCTACTTTTCCATCCTCTTCTGGTTCGAAGGAGGCAAGTCCACTTCAAACTTCTGCATCTCAATCAGCGCCGCAATGTAGTTGACTTTCAAGGTCTGCGTACGATCGGGACGCGGCTTAATCACGCATTCGAACGGATGTGGCGTGTAGTGAGTTCGCAGTCACTGTGAGAGTCGACCCATCACGCACTCTATACATTCGGTGGATTTGTCTTCAACGGTATGCGTCTGCCGAAGAGGGCTTCAATATTGAGATGGATAACGGTGTACACGCGGTTGAAGGGGAAGGCAGCGGTGCTGTATATAAGTATTGGGGAGCTGCTGTGCCCGCGATGTCTCTCTGGAGATTGCTCTTCGTCTTGGAATTGATCTAGATGGGACCTTCAAACGTGGACGACAATGTGCGTTCCTCTCGCCAGATCCCATCATCACTTTTAACTCTGTTATGACAGCGAGTCCTCGCAAGGTTCTCAAGTCGTGTTTGTCTGTTGTGATGGATCAAATACAAATCTCAAGTACTACAACCAAAATAATATACATGTGTTTGTGTTACAGAAACTTTATACTTGGTTAATCTGTCAAGACGTCTTTCCGTACGAGAAAACCAACACGCGTCCAATAACCCAACCACGCCGAAACATCCTCCGATGTTATGGGCTTTGCATGTCTCACATGCACAGAGGACGCCTTCGCCACCTCACACTCTAGAAGCGGAATCCCGAATGCCTCGTATCCCTCGAACTCTTTTGCCAACCCAGCTCGGAAAAAGTCGAGTAACTTCAATGCCGGTACATCCTCTCCATCCGCTTGTAACGACCTCGCCTCCAGCTTTGACAGCCAGTCGCCGTAAGGCACAAGCGGTAGATTCAGTCGTTCCCCAATGACTTCGAAGATCTCGCTCGACATCCGAGGACGCGGGTGAACCAGATGTGCAGTGTCAATCTCTTCAATCGAATGACATAGCTCAAGAATTGCATTGGCGGCGACATCCAATGGTAACCATGAACATTGCTAGCCAAAGCATCCTTCAGTATTCCGAAACGCAAGCAGAGGAAAAGAACTAACCCCATGAAACCGGGGCAAGCAACCCAACGAGATGCTTGACTTTACAATGGCCGGCACCCAATCCGACGGATTCCACCCCCCATTGACACCGCCCGCAATCTGCCCAACGCGCAATATCAGCGGCCGGAGACTCGTCTCCCTCGCCGCCCTATGCAGCATCTCTTCCCCAATCCATTTCGACTCGCTGTATCCTTGTCCGACGGCGATCTCGGGGTCATCAAGGCGTTTCTCGGGTATTGATACGCCAGGTGGTACTCCTTCATACAGACGTGACGTGTTAGAAGCAATACAGAGGTTGGCAGATGAGAACACATACTTTGTAACACGCCAACTGAGCTGGTAAATATAAACCGAGGCCTTCGCGGCCGAGGAGACGTCAAAGCCAAGTCAACAAGCGTCCGCATAGCCTTGAGGATATTGTCGTACGATGACAGCGTCAGATTGAAGTCAACGCGCCATGCTATGTGAATGATATGAGTGACACTGTGGCGAATCTGTCATGCCCATCATCAGTGCCATCTAGGCGATACCATGAAGATCGTCACCTCCCGTTCCAACGACGTATCCACGCCCAATCCGTCCTCCGTGATATCCGCCTCCAAGAGAACGACTTTGGACGAAGACGCGAGAGCACCATCGTAGCCCTTGCTCTTGAATGCGTGTTTCTGCCTCTCCAGTAAACTCTTCCCTGATCCCTTGACCGGCCGATTTAAAGCATAGATCTTGCGAACCGAACTTGATTCGAGAAGCTTGGCAAGCGTGGCAGCACCAAGTCCACCAGTGGTCCCCGTCACAAGAACAACATCGCCCGAAGGGAAGAAGAATTTGACAGGCGAGTAAAAAGACACGGTGTTGTAGATGGAAGACAACACGCCAGCGGGCATTGGAATTGCAACGCGAGAAAATGAACCAGGAGATGCCAACTTGTCCAACATCGCAGTCATCGCTTGAACAGATTCCCGATAATTTCTGTGTGGACGTTCCGCCAAGAAGTCCGCTATGGACGATATACGTGGATGTTCATAGACAAAGTTAGTCCCTATCGACCGGGCTTTCGCTGGATCTCTATCGCGTAAAGCGTGAGTGATAGTGTTCCGTATCCAAGTAGCTTGTAAGCTGTCGTATCATCAACGTCGATATTCATTGAGCAATCGAGTATGGGCCTACCTGTCACATCCGCATTCGAAAATATCGTCATCGTCCTTTGCCGGATGATGAAGGTTCTTGTTCACGATCGTTCTGACAAACGCTAGAGAAGCCTCCAATGTCCATACCAGCGGATGCTCCTCAACGATCTGTTCTTGCACGCTTTTGTACAAAGCCTCGATTTCTCTATCGTAATCTGCAAGGACGATGGAACGACGCGGTGCACCCTTCGCGTTGAATGAAAACGGCTTCGAGGGATCGGCAAAGATGATCATCTGGCAGTGAGACGATTTAGGTGAGTAACGACAAGATCAAGACGAGTACTAACCTCCTTGAAGATTCTCGAATGGCTTGGAGCGAACTCGTTCATCTTCTCAATACTCGGCCAGATCAGTGAGCGGTACTTGACAATGGATCCTTCATCGCCAACTTCGAACATGAACTGCGGCTTGAGCTGAATGAGGATTCCATTCTGGAATCGGCCCCGACCGAACATCAGCGCAGCAGCAACGTATGGATCCTGGTGCAAGATGACTTCTACACAAATTGTTAGGCATGTCCGTATCGTAAGTCCATAGGACTCTCACCCAGGGGAGTCGGATTAGTCTGAGGGGAAGTTGAGCAAGCTTGTTTGTAATGCGATTTGGATGCAAACCTTTTCACCCGTCGAAAGCGTAAGTTGATCATCCTTTCGGCCAATCAATTTCCAGCGGGCCTTTGACGTTGGATGCGGGATGAAGATGTCGTTAGTCGCATAGGCGTCCTCTTTGTCCCATCTCGTGTTCACAATGTGTATCTCAGTATACGGTTTCGACTAACAAACAAGTTCATGAATAGCTTAGACGGACCTTTACAAGAATGCTCACGATGACAATAAGCTCGAACGTTCCGTCCTCCTGAGGGGCAAACACGGTCGACAGTGCCGGGTTGATTGCGATATACTCCCAGTCCATACCCGGAGATTCTGCTCATAACCAATAGAACCGAAGCGTGTAGGGCGGGCAAGCATAGGCGTACCTGGGAAAAAACTGCACAACACGCCAGCTTCTGTGCTAAACGAAGATCAACATCAGTCTTCGAAACGTATCCACGACAGAGATACGTACATGCCATAAAGACTATACAAAGTGCACCCCTCTTCAGCTAGGTAATGGCCCGTTGCTTTGCTCAAAGGAGCACCTCCAAAGACCTGTGCAGAATTTTAGGAAATGTACAAGCATTAATCGGTTGCCAAATGGCTTACAAGGCCTCCTTCTAATCTCTTGAGAAAGGTGACTTTCTGCAAGTCTTGACCCCATATCTGTAGAGTATTCATGCGAAAGGTGTGGCAAACTTGACAAATCCCGTACCTCGAAGAATACTGGCGGCGCGAAAACATATGCAGGTCCGGTTGCGACTGCGCCCTCCCACACGTTATCGAAGGAAGGTACCGTCGCAGGCGATGACGGGGGGAAGACAGCCAATGTCAGACCTGTAGTTGCCTGACACGTATGAGTTTATAGTCGACTCAAACTGAAGACCAAAGAACACACAATCCAGTTCATGAAATTGATCCCAATCCCATGATACATGGCGACACAGTGAGCGGCAAAGACTTTGCCGACGTGATTCCTCTTTCCGTACCCTGAAATATGTCAAGCTCAGCTGAACACAGAGTGGAAATGGGCGTACAGGGTGCCATAGCCGCTTGACCACACGTTCTGTCGTTCCAATGAATAGGCTTGGGAAAGGAAGTTGAACCTAAATCAGAGTCGAGACCCATTCGTAAATTCATCTGGGCCGGGATAGCTCACCAGACGAGTGGACGATAATTCTCGTCGCATCAAGGTCGTGGGGTCTCGGCGGCAATTGTAATTCCTCCGTACCGGTGTAGATATCCTCATACACCGGCATTTTCGCTACGCGCGGTTTGTCTTCCTCATCCAATTCCAGCAGCTTCATCGACTCAACTAAAAGCTCACGCATCGCCGCATCGGCACTGACGAAGACGTGCGTAGGGCGCGCCGTCATGAGCAGGTGCGCTATAGCCGCCGGAGAATTTCTGGGATAGGCAGAAAGGGGATCCCACCCCGGAGCATGCCGATGAAAGTTGTGAAGAATGTGATCGTATCTACGAGTCAACATTTACGCATCAGTACATCTTACAGGTCCAATAAGAGCTAAAGCTTACCACTTGCGGCCAATACAGCGACACACGGACGCACATGAGGACTGGCGCTGTGGTCATAGTTTGTTATGCGGGTAACAAACCAGCCAGCACGGTGCGCTGCTGGTACAAGTTCCGCAAATCGGATATGCACAAGGCCTGATCCATCGGGTTTCGCGTAGACGAAAACTGGGTGGGTAGGATTGTGGGCATAGTGGAAATCGTAAAGCTCGGGCACGCCTAGGGAACCATCAATAGGCGGAATCGTCCAACCGTTGGCGTGATGTAGATGAAGGTTCGGCGGAGGCGCGATGAAGGTAATGGGAGCAGACATGATGCAGGTGCCGGATCGCAAAGTGCTGTGACAGGTTATATATGGATAGCAGCCTGCAGCTGACGGTTGGCTTCCATGATCCCACTGTAAACCTTTTTCTCATCCATCGAGGTTTCGATCAGACTCATACTGATGAGTGATGGAAAGGCATGTAGGAGGGTGCCCGTTTGAGCACTGATACAGATATCCGGGGCTGATTGAATACGTATCAGCGGAAGACCTCCTCACGCTGAGATGCGTTTCCGGGAAGAGATAAACGCGCCGCCTCGCATCCAGGGTGAAAGGGATGTGATAGAACGCGGATGAGATATGCCAATGGAGAAAAGGTCTTTAAACGAGACGGAAACGTGACGTGGCGGGCGCGTGAAGCGGTGGAAGTTGCCAGATCTCAAAGTGGGGACATATTCACATGCACGATGTCAATCGCGAGAAGTCGATGGAATCTTGCTACAGTCTGTCAAGCAGAATAAATGTTCCGTCATGATGTGTTCCTAATGATCATATCGAGGACACGGTGAGAGAGGCGCAAAGGGTGGGTAGTGGTAGAGGGTCCTAAGGCGAGTACCGGGTTGCGCTGAGCGAGAATAACTGGTGGTGGGTGGTGTTTTAAAGTTCTAGGAAAATGGCGAATGGTGGGTTGATGGTGGCCGAAAATAACCAGTGCCGGCGGCCGGTTCATCCCGAAAGCGGTAAGATCGGCCCGCCCTGTTTCAGCAGAGCGAACTCACCTACGAATCGGAAAAAGGACAGTCGTGATAGAAAACAACGGTACATAGATGTGATAGTACAGAAGCAAGATGGCAAACATCTGAGTCTGAAGATGCCATGAACCAACCCGATCGCCGATGGCGTGAGCTGCGTTCGAGTTGGTTCGAGCTTCAAGGCGGTATGATTTGTAAACATTGCCCCTCACTGTCCTAACTGTTGTGCGTACTTTGTGTGCCCTTGTGATGAGACGAGCTTTGCGTACAAATATATCGTCACCACAGACGAACGCCGTCGTGTATATGGAGCCTAGCAGTAAGCTTTGGATGCGATAGAGAGAACAAACGTCTCCTTTCAGGAAGGCGATGAGCGCGGAATGATCCTCCTGCGGGATGACAAGATGGTATTTCTCGGGCGATTTGAAGTAAACGGCTAGAACGTGAAGGGCGAGTGAGCGCAAACTCTCGGGCGAGGCAATGGTTGTGCAGCGGGACGTAGGAGAGATGGTGGTAGAGTTTGCAGAAGACGGTGAGCGGCGAGCGAAATGAAAAGACATGCTAAGTTACACGCGACTATCAGTATATAGTCGACAGTATGCGAAAGGCGCTCACATAGATATCAGAGCGAGAAAAGACTGTCGTGCTGGAAAACAAAGATAGATGTGATGGTGCAGAAGCAAGATGCCAAACCTTGACCAACCCAATCATAAGAACCGGCCCGAGATTGCCGATGGCGCTGAGCTTGACGGCGATATAAACATGGCCCTTCATATAATGATGTTCCGGCTGTTGTGCGTACTCTGTGTGCCTTTGGTAGCATTCTCTATCTTTACTTATCCCTCGACTAAGACTTACAGTGGTCCCAGAACGGCCACGGCAAGTTGTCGGTGGCTCTCGGATGCTCTTCTAGAGAATCCCACCTGTAACTTCCAGTATACTCCCAAAAACCTACACGTATGTTTTGCTTCTTCTCTCTCCTGGCCCGCGATGCACACGGGCATTGGTACCCTTTATATGGAACTGGATCCAGGAGCCTAGTACCGTCTGTTGAATCCGAAGCCTACGATTTAGCGCCGGACTCAGCACCTCCTTTTTTCCGCCGGCGCATAGGGTACTTCCAGCGCTCTAGGTCTTCCGGAAAACACAAAGGCTAGATGATTGCCAAACTCTGCTCTATGCATATCAGAGAAAGAGAGACCAAAGGACTGGGCCCTCATGCTGAGAAAAGAGATTGGCGAGGCTTACATTGCCGAGCATAATGCAGCGAAAGCTTGGAAATTCCGTCTTTCCTCTGAGTCAAGTGCAACCACATACTATCTAAACACTATCCAACTACCCACTATCAACAAACCATTCAACTACTATCCACTATCGACAAACCATCCAAATACTCCCCACTATCGCACTGACTCCTTTTTCTCGCATCACTTTTAGTATGTCTTCTAGTACTAAGCGGTTTTGTTGCAGCTTCCGTTTGACTGCCTTTTTGAATCAATACGTAGTCAATGCGCATCCGATATCTACACCGCCAAAGTGCCTCCGGGTGTGATCGAGGTGGAAAGAAAAGGGCGGAGACAGGTGATGATCGGTCTGGATCTGATATGACTTCTGCCCGGAGTCCATATGGCTGCTGGCGATGTGGCTACCACACCTCTCTCTCTCCTCCCACCATGTTACCTCAAATGTGATGACAGGATGGTGTGAAAACAGGTCGGCCATGGGTTTGCCATCCATCTCCCTTGTTGTCTCCGATATCTGCAGACCCTATGATTTGTGTACTCTATAGAACATCTCATTTGTACTACTACAGCTCGCTGTCGCTAATATCGAGGACAAAATCTATGTCGTCAACTTCATTACCAGACCAATCATCCTCCTCGTCATCGGAACTACTGTCCTCTTCGCCACTGTCGAAAATGGCGGCTCCTTTCCTCATCGCCGCCTGGACCTGTGCTGGCTTCAGTCGAATAACTAACCGAGTCCCAGATTGAGATGCTGCTGCTTTCTTTTTTTGTGCTTGTTTTGCTTTTGGTTGGCCGGCGGTATTGCCTTCTCCGCGCTTTCGTTTCCGAGTGCCTGCTGCTGCTTCTTTTGAGGCTTTCTTCACGATGGCCGTTGCGCGTAATTGTGACGCAAGCTCTGAGTGAAACGCTTTGCGATCATCCACAATCGGAAGTGGTACGGTAAGTGATCTGGGAAGCGTCGCTCGTACGAGGTGCGCATTGTGAAAGGCATGCGTGTTGATAAAATAACGGTCCAATGGCTGGTGTTCGATAAAATTCTCGGTAACTTCAGAGTCTTGTTGCTCCTGTTTGCGCTTGCGCACTCCGGAAGCAGTACATTTTGCTGTCGTACAGTCGTGTTGGACATTAAACTTGAATTTTAGGTTCTGTCAACAGTCTGTCATTCGTTCAGGATTGGTATTTGCCGCGACTCACCTTCGATGGCACAATGAGGTAAGTTTTCTCTCCATCACGACACATGAGGACTGGCATGCCAAACACCGGGTCGCGCTCTGACAAAACTTGGAAGAGTTCTAGCACCACGACTCCCTCATCTGTGTCGGGCGGAGGGGCAGCGAGTGTTAGAATGAATGAAATGTGTCCCAGAACGATGGGATTATTGGCCTGGAGTATGGTGAGTAATTATGTCCAACTCCCAATTAGATTCTCGACGTACATTGGGTAGAGGGGACTTGCAGAAAACCCAAGAGCTCTCAAAGCATTCTTCCAATGATTCAGATATTGCATATTTGCAGTAATGCCACTGTACGTCTGCATCGAACGAAGCATAATTCAATGCGCCGGCAGCCAAGGTCTCGGAAAGTCGAACCAATTTTCGGGACGTCTTCTTAGGAAGTGCCTTCAGTCGCACGCTCCCTTTGAAATCCCGGTCAGTCCACAAGAAATCATTGCAAAGTCAAAACGCTAACCAATTAACAGTGCTGGCTTCTCAGTCCATCCGAGGAGTTTCCGAAGAACAGGTTGTTCGCACATGTATTGACGAACACCGTCCCCCGCTCAAATCCATTCCCCTTTCTTGTCCTGCCACCAACCTCCGATCAGTTGGTGCTTCAGACCTTCCTGATCTGCGAGCTGGAGAGCAATGTCGCGGCTCGGGGCAAGATGATTGGACAGTATCGAGCAGTAACGGAATACTGCATTAAAGCATTCGTAGATCTCCGTCGCGACTCCTACAAGTGGCCCGAAGGACGTGATATCATCTGGGATATGTGCGAGCAAATGCAGCTTGATTTTTGTGATCATCTTTGAGGGATCGAGTTTCGCAAAGGTGTTGAGCACATTCGCAACAGCAACTTTGATGTCCGCCTGTCATGGATTGCCGTTAGCAACTACATCGCGGGAAGGAATCTGTACACACCAAGTACTCCTGCAAGTTACGGATCTCGGGAAACCATAAGAGTGCCGACAGCTCTCCAACAGCTCTCCAGATTGAAAACTGCTCCTCCGAGACAATGCCGCGGACATGAAATATATTTGTCTGAGCAAGAATCTTGAACTGAGTACCAATTAGCGAACCCGCATACTGCATAATATAGTTGGCGCGGATTGCATGAATACTGAGACCATCAGTCTCTGTGGCTTGAAGACGGTGCGAATAGGTCAGCTTTTGCGTCGCCGAGAAGGAGGTATGAGTATTATGCCAAATGTACTTGATGATTCCGAGGAGAATTGTGTGTAAGATCTTGATGGGTGTGTCCTTGGTGGGATCAAAGCCTGTATTGAGCTGTGAGCATGGTATTTGCAGCTGGAGCAAAATGCTATACCGTCTGTTGTTAAAAATCCACTATAAATCTTGTCTCGGTTATCCATTACCCATTGAATCAGGTCGGCCTTGATCTCCTCCGGTGTCTTAGTATTCTTGGGGTCACTTTTCGTAGCGTGGAACCGAGAAATGAGGTCCTGAATCCAGTGCTGTGCATATGCATCTTTGATGCCCGTCGCGGACTGGGAGTCCTTCACGTGTTGAACGACACCGGAACAAGCGAGGTGAAGCTGCTTTTCGAGCTCACGGATGATCCCATCTTTCGAACGAGGAGTACTGGACTACAGGAGGATAAGCAATAAGCAACATTGGAAGACTGCCAATACCTCAAATAATGCATGGTAACCTTCGTCCTCCCGTTTCTCTGCTTGAGTACCACCAACCTCACACTTGCGGCATGGAAAGTTTCCTTTTGCGCCTATACTTGCAGCGATCTCGCTCTACATCGGATTATTAGAGGGTTCAACCATGTTCTGGAGCAAAAACCGTGTTGTCTGTCCTGAGACTCCATCCCGTACTTTTACCGGTTCACGCTGTGTAGATCTGGTCATAAGTTAGGGATTAAAGCAATCAAAACAAGGAATCATAGCTTACTCAACAATCTCCTTAAACTTGCCGTACTGCTCCGTTGTAGAGGCATGTGGGGACGAGGAGACAAAGTGAACATGAAACTCTTGTTGAAGAAGCTGCCGAGGGAGATTTCGATGTGTCATGTATACGTTCCAGTGTTTATTCCACTGCTTGGTTCGATTTCCAGAGACGTCATCACTAAAATACTCCACAAAGGAAGTATAAAGGGGATCTCCTTCGGCCAGTGCACGCTTTGGGTTAGGCATCTTCACGGAGAGGTCAGCACATGTGTTGGCCCATTTGGGCAGGCCGCCGTCATGCTCGAGGTCAAGATAGTTACGCGACAGTTCAGATGCCTTGATAAGCGTTGTAGACTCTTTATTGAGTACAGTTGTGAAGCCCTAGGAGAAGTCAGTGCTGTAGTACAATCATCTGAATGAAATACATACACTGTCATTGATCTCAACAATCAATACGTCCGCATATACCTCTTGCAAGAAGGTCACCCAGCGCTTTGGTATGACATACCGACCATCCTCCATTTGAGCCAGTTCATTCACGTAGAAGTGAGCGCGTCGACCCTCGTACATCGGACTCAAGAGATCACAGTCCATATCCTTCCGCCATTTCTGGGCATGCCAGATTTCATGTATCACCCCATCTTTGGGGATCTCTGAATAGACGCGGATATGTTTCCGCACCTCGGGTGATGCCCAATCCTGTGTATTTTGAGTCTCTCATAGATAAAATCATCGATTCAACGTGACATACCTGCGCGATAAGGTGCCGGGGATCATTGATGTAAAAGACGTTCCCAAAATGAGACTTAGCTGGGATTGTTGGTATCCCAGACCTGCTACGAATACTCTTCTGAATGTCGTGTAAATGGTCAAATGACGGGACATCCGGGGCCCCAAGTTCTCTCAGAATCCACAAGAATACACGCATTAAGGAGTTTGAGATTCGCAGTCACGGTAGATTGTCCAGAGTATCTAGTAAAAACATCTTGAATGGACTATTAGAATTTGGATTGGAAAAACTGTGTATGAATGGCGACTTACCGTCTTGGAATCATATGGGTAGAACACCTCATTACGCGATGGAAGAGAAGACACGCTCGGTTCCAAAGTGGGAACTTCTGACCAAAATGGAACAAAGTCAGGTGCATGTTATCTTCAACGCAAACCATCATCAACGTACTTGCTGTCTCTAGGATTTCTGCAAACAGGGCATCTTCCTGGTCCTCTGTCGTCTCCAGTGGCTCTCCACTATGGAGACCCAGTGCATCTGCCATAGCGTGCATGTTCCATAAGCCATGATGTTCGAACTTGCGATCTAGGCGCTCGGACTGTGCATCCAAGATCTCATTGTTGGTCGGATGGAGGGTAAAGTCATCAACAGAAAACTTGTACGCGTCCAGTTGGTCCATATCAATACGCGCATTAACATGTGGTTCAGATCGTATGCGTGCATCGACAGCGGTTATGGCTGAAAGTTGCGAAGGTTGCTGCCGCTGTTGTCGCGCTTGCTCTCTCGCCGCATTTATGCGCTGCAGATTCTCGTATCTCTCTGCTGCAGCATGGTGTTGATTACCATTGACATGTGAAGTCGCACTGCTCCGGAGGATCCACGACTTAGCAGAAAGAGGAGGGAAAGGCTGAGTGTTTCCGTGACAGATTGTGCAAAGAACTTTGGAGTCTGTTGTGTCCTCCACAAAGACTGAAGAGTTTACTTGTGTGAGTCTAAATTCTGTGTCAAGTTCTTCTCATTAACTCACAATTTGGCAGAGCTTTCTTAGGTTGCATTTTGTCAAGCAGTTCACGCGTCAGTCACAATCACGTGACCTCCGTGACTTTTCGCGCAAGAACGCTGTTTTGCGCCTGCCTCTGCACCTGGATATAAGATACTCAGCTAGAGAGTGTATTCTGTATATATAAACATAATCTAGTACTAGGTTTATCTTAGAACACACTCCTCCAAGCTCGGTGGTGCGAAGATTTGGTGAATTGAGGGGGAGACCCACATGATTCCGAGATCTCGAGACCTCGGGTTCGATTCTGCGATCGACCATTTCTCAAAATTCAACCTCGACCATCCGGCCTACCCTACACAGCCCAGCACGAATCGGGTGATAACAGGGGCCTCATTGCCATTTTTTTCTTGCCTTTCAACCACCACCATGTCAGTCCCTCCCATTTCCCCGTCTTCTTCACCCCCCTCCAACGATGATAACCCCATGAACGGCATTCTCGCGGCTATGAAAACGCCACAGGCCAGTCGTGTCCTTGGCAAGCGCCCAACTCCCAATAATGAGGACTTCGACGAGCTCGAAGATGACAGTGCTCCGGGCGGTACCAGTGGTAACCCACTAACTACTAACCCGTTCACGACTCCCACCGGTCCTAACCCCAATGATTTGATTGCTGTCAAGAACTTCGCTGCGAGGAAGAAGCTCAAAACTGAGCAACTTGCCGAGGTCGAGGTTTTCCTTCAGGTGTGTCTTCGTTGTCAGCTCTAACTGCATACTAATTCCTGCATTCTCCACTCAGGACCCGCCGCATGTTTGTGACGCCAAGACGTTTGCACTGCTCCATTCTGTCTTCAACAAAGTCGAGGAGATTGTTGTCGCGACACCTGCCTTTGAGGTCTCCGACGACCTACGCAAGAACATCAACTCGTATTCTGTGGCCATGCTTCTTTCCAGTCACATTGCCTCTTACAAGGGTGCTCCTGCGACGGACTCGCTTCTTGTGAGTCTTTTTGCCATTCCGTGGTCGAAGCCTGAACCATGTTTATCTCATAGAAACTCCTGCTCCGCCTTCCTCTAGGAATTCCCGCAGGCATTACAGCCAATGCCGCCGACTATAATCGACTCCAATCTGCTGTCAGCGACGCCCTCACTCAGACAAGGGCCACGTTCAAGAAACATGTATAATGTCTCCTTCATCGTTCCAGCCTTATCTCATGAATCCTTAGCTGGCTATCAGGAGGAAGGGTGGTCCCGAGCCCGACATATTTACTCTAGCCCGTACATTCATCAAGAACACCAAGTGTGAGCTCTCTGTGCCCCTTTGCTGTCGCATTGCCCTCATGGTGAGTGCCATATTTCTTCTCAAATGACTTTCCCTAACCCTCGACAGCGCATGGTTTTCAAGAAACACGCTGCGAACGACTTTTGGGATAAGCTCAATGCCCAGTATGCCGTGATTGTCCAGGTCGCGAAGGGTAGTGCTACGGCACTTGTCAGGTTGTTGTCATTATTGTCTTTACGCTTTCTTTTGCTGATATTGTTCCAGGGCTTTTGAATTCATCTACGAGAGCGACAAGAAGCAGCACATCGGAGACGGTTCGGGTGTAGGGCCTCGCCCGGATTAGAGTCGGACGCGAGTATAGAATAAAAAAAGTACTCACGAATAAACTCATACTCATCATGCAAGCCAAGAGTATACTCGCACGTGAGTAGAGTAGAGTCTAGAGTCTATGGTGAGTCTAGAGTTTCAGTTTGGGGCCACGAATACTCGATAGACTCATACTCATAAATATTCGTGAATACTCATGAGTATTCTTATATTCGTGAGTATTCGTGAGTATTCAGCTCCTAATATATATTTTTTGAACAAAATGAACCCCGTGAGCATTGAACCCACGGAGCTCAGCCATTTCTGTGCATCAGCACAACAACGAGTATAACCACTGCGCCAAAAGGGCATATTCATTATACAATTTCAGTCCAGATCACACATAATTAGGTAAAATGCCATTAGCAAAAAAAAGGACAAAGGCCATGAAGGCCATACAAAATGTTGTGCTACAAACAAACCTGATGCGAGTACTGTTGCGAAGCGACGCATACGACGCATCAGGTGAAGAGTATGATACATCTAATATACAAAAAAACTACAAAATCGTCCACAAAAACGAATACTCTACAGTCCGTGTGAGGACCTCTCGACCGACTGGACGGATTCGGATGCAGACGCAGACGGAGGTGACGATTCCTCGGAGGATGCTGCACCGATGGATGTTTCCGATTCAGAGGTGGAGGTTGTCGAGGAGGTTGTCGAGGAGGATGAGGTTGTCGAGGAGGACGAGGTGGTTGACGAGGATGAGGTGGTTGACGAGGATGGGGATGATGTTGAGGAGAACTTGTGGACCAAGAGGAAGGGGAAGGGCAAGGCTGTTGCACAGTCGGAGGAGATGGACTTTTCTGATTTCCGCGATGGTATGGATCCTGTCTCAGAGTTTGACACGGGTCATGATGGTGATGTTGAGATTGACGATGATGACGATGATCTCTATGAAACGATTGAGCAGGTAGTTTTGGTTCGACGGCGCAAGCCTGCTTCTTCACCTCAGGATACTACTGATATGGATGCTACTGATATGGATATAACTTGATACACTTACGACCTACTTACTTTAATCTTCACTGTCTTTATGTTTGAATTTGCTTGCTGATACGTGAGTATACTCGAGTATACTCGGATCGTACTCGAGTACTCGAATACTCGAGACTCATGAAGTACTCTCGAGTAGAGTAGATATTCGAGTAGAGTCTCGAGTGAAGACTCGAGTCTTGAGTATTGGGTTTGAGGTAAGAGTTACTCATACGATGAGTCCGAATATACTCGAGTATGGACTCGTGTCCATCTCTAGCCCGGATGCCAGCATCAGCGGTATACAGCAGCAGGTTGATGACCTGATGCTTGCCGCACAGTTGGATGTGATGACCACTGCCGCCGCCGCCACATCTGCAGCCCAGCAGGCTGCCAAGTCGTCGTCGCCCAACGTGTTCACCTCTCAAGCGGCGTAGTCGCGACTCGCCATCAAGTAGCCATTCACCTCGCATACCCCACAGTCATTACAGCATCATGCCTTACCGCCCTTGTGCCAGTCTCATATATCATAGCCGTAGTCATTTCGCATTCTTCCACTGTTTTCATAATGCTATTTTAATGATTTTGATTTTTTAAACCCTGCTGTGATTCCTAAGGTGTCTGTGTAACATGCAGAGCCTACAATAAAATGAGGTGGGTACCTCAGCTAGCCAACATCTCTTCAACCTTACAACAACAGGATCACCATGGCTGTCAAACGAGAATGTTGATGTCGGGACTCGATGCACTTGACATGGTTCCCCGCCGTTTGCCCACATGGAATCCATCTTGACGACTCCCTTGAAGCCATCCGCCGTCGGGTCCCCTGGATCAAGGGTCTCCCCCATTACGATTTCTGATGGCTTCCACATGGACTCCGACTTGCAGCAAGGTGAGAAGCTCATGTGTCACGCACAATCGTTCCACCTCGATCCAACCTGGAGGCACTTTGGCGGTGTAAGGATTGATACGACATTGTTTGACCCCACTAAGCCAGCTGTGTCGCAATCAGGTATACAGGATCGCCTCCGGGAAGAACTGGCTCAACTCAGTTCATGGGCCGACACGAAGTACAAGCAGCTCATTTCTTCGCTGCGATATAACAATGCGGTCGTGCACAAGAGTCCTTCTGCGCCCTCACCCTCCTATGATGGACAAAACTCGCCGTGTCCCAGAACTGTCAGCGGCTCTTGGATGCTCTTCTGCACTCAGCACCTCCTTTCTTCATAGGGTACTCTCAACCCTCTAGCTCTTATAGAACACAAAAGGGCTACAGGATTGACAGAATCTATTATATGCATATCAGAGAAAGAGACAGAAAGGCCCGGTCCCTTGTGCTGAGAAAACAAATGGGCGAGGCTTACATTACCAAGCATAATGCAGTGAAAAGTCTGGGACTTTCATCTTTCCTCGAGTCAGTGCAACCACACACTACCCCATATCTACACACTATCCAATGACCCACTATCAACAAACTATTCAACTACTACCCACTATCAACAAACTATCCAACTTCTACCCACTATCGCGCTGACTCCTTTTTCTCGCATGCACTTTTGGTATTTCTAGTACTATGTGGTTTCCTTGCAGCTTCCGTTTGGCTGCCCTTTCTAATCAATATGTAGTCCATTAGGTATCCAGGATCGCCTTCGGGAAGAACTGTATCAATTCAGTTCATCCGACCCGACGTACAAACAGCTCACTTCTGCACTGTTACCAGTATATTGATCCGGTCGTGCACGAAACTCTAGGTACTCACCCTCCTTTCAGTCATGTCGTACGGCCATTCCTTCCTCTACACGTTCACTTCATCTCAAGTTTCAGGTGGCTGAAGATGACACTGTACCGCTCTCCGTCCCTATCAAGACTACAGATGCAAGAGCAAGTTTTGTCGCCAAAGGCACAGTCGTATCAATAGCGCTTTGAATAGGTCGGAGGACCGGATGCGGAAGCGTACATTCCTGAGCGCTGGCTGGT
Source organism: Mucidula mucida (assembly GCA_015501055.1). Lineage (NCBI taxonomy): Eukaryota > Fungi > Basidiomycota > Agaricomycetes > Agaricales > Physalacriaceae > Mucidula > Mucidula mucida. The sequence continues at coordinate 26,903 of JADNYV010000266.1, forward strand.
CGAGAATGTGCTGGCGATACAGGCACTTATTGACATACATCGAGGGGACAAGGACGTGTCTAGGGAAGCAATTCGATATTACGGAGTTCAAGATGAGGGTTTGAAGCTCGTACCAGTAACGTGTAGGCGGCGCTATGGAATTATAAGTTTGAATTCGAGGCGGGGAAGGAGGATACTCATGGAGATTGGCAAGTTTCCGTCTAGGCCGAAGGGGATGTCGGTGGATGGGCCGTATGTGCCGTTGAGAGTCAGGCATGTGTAAAGAAGACATGTATCTGGGGCTCCCCTTGGGCGCCGTTTTCAATCATGGAAGATTCAATACGATATGGAATGTAAGTTACATAAAGCATGAGTCAGTACATGTGGCAATGTAGATGTCCATAGAGTAGTAGATATAGTGCGGGGCAGATATATGTGATATGTACATAGGAGTAGTGATATGATATGATACGCCTTACCAGAGGCAATTTAAATAAACATATTCGTTTGAACGGCGTATACATACGGGGAAGCGCGGTTAGCGAGAACCTCAAGTCTCCTCCTCAGAGTCAAGGCTTGCGAGGTGGGATGGCACCTGGGTACCCAACATAGTTGCTGAGCGCGCGACTGGCACCGCTGACATGCATGTGAATCAGGGATTCAAGGCGTCGCATGGATTGGAGTGTGATGGGGAGGTCGAATTCCGGTATCTTGCACTTCCCCACCTCCCACTGTTCCAGCGAGAGCGGAGGAGTGGGAGCAAAGTCCCGGAAGGGGATCCTTTCCAATGTTACATACTCGACTTTATCAAGCGGGATGACAGCCATGATAGTCAACAACATTTCCTTGGCGTCGGCGTCCTGGATGCGTGCATCACAATGACCTTTCAGCGAGAAGCTGCGGAGGTTCGGCATCGCGATGTATGGCAGGAACGTGGAGACTTCTTTGCCCGTTGTGTAGGCGAGGTGGAACGTAGTGAGCGACGAGAGAACGAGTGGCTCGCCCAGAGGAGGATCCGCTTCGAACCTGTGGATCTGAAGCACGTACGAGAGCTCCAAGATCTTCAACGTGTCCTTTACACCCGTAAGAATTGCAAGCAAGTTACGAGTCGTCGGCCTATCCAAGCCAGGGATATTGCTGAGGCGGAATTCAGTAACGCCGGTGCAGGAGAACCTCGACCAGGAGTACACGCTGGAGGTGATAGACACCACCTCCAGGCGCGGTGGAATGTAGACCGGTCCCTCATGAGAAGCGGACAAGAACGGCGCCTTTACATTCCAGTACGTGTATCCTGCCATGAGGAAACTGTACTCTCTGGCGAGAGCACTAGAACGAACACACTCCTGCTTCCAGAAGCGAAGATTGGGGAGATTGCGGCAGTCCGCGAGTGCTTTGGTGACCACGAGATGGTGGGTCCAGCACGTCCCTTTTATACGGAAGGAGCGGATACGGTGTGAATGCCTGAGCAGGAGAGACATCAAGCCCTCGCACAACTCAATAGAGAATTTATTAACAGTCTTCTGGTCTTCGTCGGGGGGAGAGGTGAACTCGACGTCGAGGGGCTTGGAACGGGACAGACTGAGTGCGAGATTCAGAGTTGGGAACACCAATTCAGCGTTGGTGTCTGTAAGGCGAATCCTATAGTTGGGTGTGCGAGCATCGATCTGAATGGTGGACCAAAGCGACGGCATCTCCTTGACCAGCGTCTGGAGATCTCTGCAGACGGCGCAAAGACGCAGAAGGGTCTTTGCGACAGGCAAAGCGAATAAGCCTGGAACGAGCTGAATAATGTCTGAAAGAATCTCATTGGGCATGCCAAGAAGAGACGGGGTAGCACATCGATTGAGCGTAGACATTGCCATTGTTCAGCCTTTGGAATAAATCGTCAGTTGTTAGACGTGATAAAAGCGTGAGTTGAGACTTACTGAGGTGATCGAGATCGAAATGGAGTCCGGAGTGGCGAGATTGAGAGAGGGTGATGGAGAGAGGAAGAGTACAGGCGATGTCTAATCTATGCCAGAGTCGCCGGGCCACCGGAATTATAGCGCGTGGGGTTTGTGGACGCGTCTGTTTGTTCCCCGTTTTGGGTGCCCATTGTTCAATGGCCATATACCAAAAGGGGTTACCGTTTACGTAGTATGCGATGGTCATAGTTCGAACATTGGAGACTCCTTCATATGCTATAGAACTTGTCGTTGCAGGGTGAATGGGGCGTCGTATAAGATAACCTGGCGATGCGCGTCGCGTACCGCAGCCTGAGACAGCCAGACATCTAGAGATATACCTCTGATTGCAGTGGACACCGATGAGAAAGAAAAGGCCGTTGTATTCTTCATTGTGCTGGGCTTTTAGGAGAATCCGGTATAGTAGCAGACTGGTGAGGAGCATCGAGTTTGCGACACCGAGAAATCTGGAGATATGCCGCGACGATTCTGGATCACAATGAGAATGGAAAGACCATCGCTTGAGTTTTTAGGAGAAACCGCCACATTTAATTTTGCGGACAGCTCGAAATTGGCCATGTGCCCGTGGACGTCAAGGAAGGAACTGCCTGAGGATAGACTTTCTCAACCAAGTTGCGAAAAAGTGGCGTCGCCCTGTCAGAGATTTGATACAGTTTCAAAACGGATCGTCAGTTTTTCGTGGATTGCCGACATGCCGCTGACCGTATCAACGGCACGGCCCGAGGTCACCAAAACTTTTTCTTCTCAACCACGAACAACAACAACAACAACAACAACAACGAGCAAGTCCTCGCGCACAGTGCGCATTCTGCCAACGACGATGGCCACGTAGCACGGTAGCGGGCCCCGTAGATGTCTGTTGTTCCCGGCGAGGACGCGTTTACATCGCAGAGAACGTCGACCGACGACGGCTTTCGGATACGGTGCGTACACGTCGCGTTATTGCAGGCTCTTTGTTTATAATCATTGTAAGGCATGGCGACCTTTTTCTGCCCGCGGATCTGCCCTATCGTCGTGTTGGAAGGTGATATCCGCATAGTAGCCGAATTGTTGGCCAAAGCTTTGCATGATCGCCTTTTGGAATTGCCTGTTGTCTAGAAAGGTGTGTACGATTTCCTGTTCCCCCTCTCTGATGATACCCATCCATACCGAGACGGCGACGGTCTCCGATGAGCCATACTCGTAACATGCATCACCAACTGATCTTTTCCTTCGCCTGTAATATTGCTCTCCGATTTACAGTTCGCTGACTTCATTCTCTAGATACCGCGTACGGTACAACGGAAAGACCACGTTCATAAAACTCGTCATTCTAGAACGGTAAGTTCCTCCCCTCTTGGTCGACGAGATGAAACGTTAGTGGGCGACAACTAAACCTATGCACACGCCACCCTGGGACCTTCTCTCCTCGATTTCCGATTTCGTCTTTCACGACCCCGAATTTACCTGTCCTTTGTTAGGCTTGGTTCACCTGATTTTTGAACATTGTTAGAGGTAAGCTGTCTTCTCTCCCTGTCTGATGATGTTCCAAAATATACAAGCATATGTCCGAATCTGCATGACGGACAAATTTATCGTCTGACCTTCTTCCTCGTTGCCTTCACTTATTATCGTGTTGCTGATTCTTCACCCAGGCATATACCTAGATAGCTCTGACGTATTTGCTTGTCGTTATCGTCGCAGGTATGTCATAAACGGGTTCTATTGGAATCATGCTTATTCGGCTGTAGTTTAGTAACGTTGGCCGAATATATCTCGTACCATGCAGCGCATTTCTACAATGCGGGGCATGACGGATGCGCCGTATGGTAACTGGTTCATTAAAATATCACTCGTCTACTTATGTGGGTCGAATCTTGAAGAATACACCCCTCGTCTCTTCCTTCCGACTATATGATCATATTCGCAATGGCTAGGGTCCTGGGACGCGTTATTATCCTCTTTTCTGTCAGGAACATCCATCCTCAGTGAATGATCCTTCTTTGACTGACAAGGTCGTATGCCAATCTGCGCTTGTGTTACCGAGCGCGATGAGCAATAAATGGGACCTGACGCCTTAACAATGGGCCGCGAAGTGCTGGTCCTGGGCGACGTCCAAGTCACGATCTCAAGGATAGCAGCAGGGGACAGCGGAACTCAAAAATGTTAGCATTGATTCGTCCATCTTCGCGTCATGGTGGCTACGACGGTTACACTCGATGTCTCGTCAGGGATGGGTATAGTATTCCAGCCGATGAACCTCTTGCGAGCGTCGCGACAGCATTCGCCACTCCTGCCGGACCTGAGTGCTAAAGTGCCGAGGACCTGCTGCGCGTACCTGTTGGGCCTGTCATGGTTAGCGCATTGGGTATACATCCGGATGTACCTGGACTACCAGAGGCTAGTCTAGCGAGTTTTCCTGATTACTCTCGAGGATCGTCTTGTCTTTGTCGGTAATTCTAAATTTTTGGAGCGCGTTAAACTACTCAAAGAGACTCGTGTCAGAAACCAACGGAGCGCTACAGCGCTACAGGGGCCGAGTTTCGAACGATCCGTCAGAATTAAATTTCGAATGGATGGTGTTAAACAGTTATCTACAGCGACGATGCCCGAGACTGGCCCGCGATAAACACCGATGGACCCTTGGCTTGTACACACACAGGTCCACCAACAGCATCGGCAGGCGTAATTCCTTGACGATCATTTCTTCCAACTGCTCAGTCAGATCCGGGCCTGACTTGGCTGCTCTCGATATATAACTGCCCAGTCGTCGCCCCTTCCTTACGCTCCAAAATGCCCCGCCTTTCTTTCCTTGCTCTAACTGTCACTCTTTTATCTTCGCCAACCCACGCCCTCACGCAGCCGCCTGTTTCTCGGGCTACTCTCACATCCTCATTCGGACCTGTAGTTGACTTGGGGTGAAGTTTCCGTGTACTTCGCACTGGAGGTTTCTCATCCATCCATGTAGATATGCCGCCTTTGCAGGCAACGACACCTTGGACGGTGTCATCTTCTACGGCGGTATTCCATACATCCAGCCACCCGTCGGTGACCTACGCTTTGCGCCTCCGCAAGCCATCGACGAGACCCCCAGGACTCTGTGGCCGTCCGATGTCATCGATGCCCGGAATTGGGGCCCCATCTGCATTCAGCAGCCCGCCGTGGTGGGCATCGGAGCCGAAGGTGCTTTCATCCCCTCGTTAACGTTGCGTTGGGTTTCTGAGCAATGTGGTAGACTGTGTTACTCTTAACGTTTGGACTCCACCGGGCGCTAGTAATCTTCCGGTCTATGTTTACATCGTGCGTCGTTCGTCTAACTCGAGACTGCAAACACTTATCATTCTCTAGCACGGAGGAGGGTATTATTATAACTCGTACGTTGCTTGATATTTCTCATTCCTGCGAGCGCTGACCCTCGTCCTTCTAGCGCACAATGTATCTCCGACAGAACCCCGAACGTATCGCCTGGACTATCATTGACGATCTTTTGAAGGGTTCCCCGGAAATACGTGGGTCTCGCGTTCTGATGGAGGTTTAGTCGTTGTCGGTATCCAGTACCGCGTGAGTCGTTCCATCCAATTTCAAAAACGCGTACTAATAGCCGCAGCTTGGTCTTCTGGGTTTCCTCGCTGGGGAGACGGTCATCAATGTATGTCGTGTGTGGTCTATGGCGAATGTTGGCGTAATCTGTGGCGATGGTTACAGTACTCGAAAAGTAGTGTGAACAATGGTTTACTCGATCAACGTGCCGCGCTTGAGTGGATTCAGCGTAACATTGCTGCTTTTGGTGGTGACCCGGCGAAAGTGACCATTGGAGGCGAGAGTGCTGTACGTGGTACCATTGCTTCATAAATGAGCTAAAGCTCATCTGTATTACAGGGTGGAGGCGCTGTTGCTCTTCATCTCACAGCGTACGGCGGAGAAACCTACCCAGTACGAGCAAAGTCATTGATGTTTGATTAAACTGTTAACCTCTCGTCAGCCTTTCCGTGCCGCTGTTATTGAGAGTGCTGGTAACTCTCTTTAAATTTTCCCAAATACTTAGTGCTAAACGTTTGTCAGGAAACGATCCTTTCTACACCGATGACCGTACCGAGACATGTTTCTCTGCGGTAACCGCATTCGTTGGCTGCGATTCTGCGCGGGATGTCATGGCTTGCTGGCGCTCGACGAGTAGTACGTTCTATTACTTTCGTTCACGCTTGTCATACTAATTTTCTTTGCAGTTTCGACTCTAATTGCCGCCGTTAACAACAAGCCGTCGAGCTGCAAGTTCTTACCTATTATTGACGGAGACTACGTCCCTGGCGTCACGTCTGCCCTCCTGGCTGCCGGCAACTTTTCCAAAGTACGCGAGACTGTGGTTTCGAATATGTGCGGCTGTTCTGATACCATTAGTAGGTCCCTATTCTCGCTGGACACACTGCTCAGGATGGTGCCATTTTCGTTGGCAAGCCTGCTGCCGTTACGACCGATGCTCAGATTAAGGCAGCCGTAGTCAAGCGTTACACGACTCTCGTACGTCGTTCGAAAGGACACGCGACTGACGTGGGCTAATTATTGATGTAGTCTGACGATACCCTCAATGCCATGTTGGTGACTTACCCGCCAGCGGATGACACGACACCTTGGACGACCCAGTGGGAGCGCGCGATGTATGCTTATATGGAGAGCGAGGTATGTCTCTCAAGTGTCAATGACCCACGTACGTGGCTGAGCCTTGACTAGCTTGGATGCTGGGATTACTACATCGGCAACATCAGCGGTCAAGTTTCTTTCAACTACCGCTGGGACGCGCCCGACCCGACCCTTCTCGTATCGAGGGGCGACTACGTCGGTGCTGCACACACGTAAGCTTCTTAGAGCACTGTTTGCTCAAATCTGACTAAGTATTAAATGTTATTTAGTTCGGAGCTCTTCTACCTCTTCGACGGAACCAACTCCGGTCCTAGTGCCTCCGTCGCTCAACCCGTGTTTACAGCGTTCGACGACAGCGAGGCTGCGCTCGCCAAGAAGGCCATCGCGTGGTGGTCGAGTTTCGCCATGACGTTGGACCCGAATACGCATGCGGCTGTTGGTGCACCGGAGTGGGTATCTGCAGACAAAGGGGGGTTCATGGCTGCTGGATTGAATTCCAGTGCGATGGTGGATCGTACGGATAATTACCCTGAGAGGTGCGCTTGGTGGCGTAGTGTTGGGGAGGAGCTTCGGCTGTGACATAGTCATACTGAGGATACTCTGTACAACGGAATTTATAATTATTATTGTAGGCTGTTTCTAGCTTTGCTTGGGAGGTTGCTGATTTGTATTGGTCACTGGTGCAGTGGTTAGTTCAAGAATGACGGTGCAGAATCATAATCCCAACTGTCAACGTTCGCTGTGTTTGTCGTTTCAAAAGCTCCTATGTGCCTCGCTGTTGATGAAACGGGGTCTTCGGAATTAGCGCGCGCTCAAAGCGCGGCTAGACTTCGGTACAGTGCTTCGAGTTGAGTCACGGCACAACAAGCCTTTGATCAAGAATGAGGTTCGACCTAGCTGCCTCCTGCTTCTTTCATTCCTTGCATGTTACACAAGACAGGAAGTGTAGTGCGCAATGGATCCTTGCTCTATACATGTCAGAGAAAGGAAGAGGACGCTCCGTTTGGACGCTGAGATGAGTACCGTGTTCGCTCAGGGGTCTCCTATCCTCTAAACAAACTAACCTACATACTACCGACCAACTATTCCCACTAAGTTACTACTATTCATGACCTTTTTCGTGAGCTTGGATGAGCGTCTCGAATCGCAGTTGACGAATGCTGTGCCATCGGCCGATCATCTGGGCGACTTGAACACGACGTTGCACCTCTACTACTACCACTGCGGCCACAACCCCCATCGGCATCTCAAAAGAACACTTCAAAATACGCTCGATGCTGTCACTAGAGATGTCCCCATCGCCGGTGCGGCGCAATTTCGCGCTTACCAGCGGATTCTCTGCTTGCGCGACGGTCTCCCTTTCATCGGTACACGTCTTACTATAAAGCGACAGCACTTGCAAGCTGTGCTCGCCTCACTCCGTCACTGCATCCAATGGTCTGCCTATTCCCCCTTACAAGCTATATACCATCCGCCGCCGCTGTAGCCTCGATCAATCGCAGTGCTTGTTCTCCACTCTATACTACAAAATCAACTCAGAATTCTTGATATAGGATAAAACTGTGCACTAGCTATCTTGAGGGCCGAAGAGGGATCCGCTCGTGATACGATCCTGTTTAATAAAGGTGTTATGATATGCCAGTAATCAACGGACGGCATGGGCCCGACTCTCATGACCTCGACACACTGAGCACTAACTAGTAGCTCCCAGCACAAACTATTCCACACGAAATGTGCTCACCTTTTGTAGCACGTGCGCGTGAAACCTTTGCTCTTACCACTATCATATCCTTCACACTCTGTTTCTATCCTTTTGAACCCACCTTTTGTCAAAGCGGCTTTCTTTTAAGAGCCACAGTTATTACTCCAGTGGCTACAGCTGTGCTCGGCCCGGAAGCGCCTGGGCATAGTACCATTCTGGCAAGGCGCGTCTCTTCTCCTGCTACCACCACGACCTTGACGCATGCGACTCACATTAACCCTCTTTCCACCGAAGTTTGACAGTCTGTAAAGGGTGTCGAATTGGACGCCAGCTACTCGGAGTTCGGCTTCAGATTGTCGAATTGCCCAAATTGCCGCGTCATGATGGTTGAATTTTTGAGCAACGTTCTCCTGGTCGGTCTTGTGAAGTGAATAGGCTCATTAACCTACTTCGGATTTGACTAACGGCGTTCACAGGCGAATAGTCGCGATGAGACAGCGCGGCCACACCCACGCGTCGAAAGGGTCCTATTTACGTTGCTATTCGTTTCCTCTCTCGACAACAGGTTGCATGTACAGCGCAAGAAGCCCCATTGTCACAATAGGAAGGTCTTATGATTCGATTCTTTTCTTCTTGGATCGTGTAAGGCAGACGTTCTGCTGGCTTGTCCAGAATGGCCACAAACAATTCTCCAATCTTGAGACTGTAGGAACGACACGCTTAGCGGTTACCGTTGTTTTGACAGAGTATGCCGTGGTTTTAAGCTACGCTCACGCTTCCACTGTCTATCAATGGACGATGTGACAGTGGCGATAGTGAGAGTATGGTCCGGAGCATACTAGCCTACGAGGGTGCTGTTGTTACAGGTATCTGGTGAGGGAGTTCTCTTGTTTTTCACATTGACAATCCCCTCAGGTACATTGTGAGCGTTTCTCACCTATCCTTCCATGACCGAAGACTGTCAACTTCCTGCCATGTCACAGAAGAATATCAATATATTGAAACTTAGTCTTCGTTCGCCGTCATACAATTCAGGCATTGGAAGAAGGTGTTCTATCACCGCGCAATATGTACGTGTGGTCAAGGTGGCCGTCATTTAGTGTTCATTTAGGCGCCGTGCTGTATGTATTTCCACCGTTATTCCCAGGATAGTTCTCCTCCTCGTCCGTCATGGCTTCTTTCGAAATTGGGCCGCGCCTCCGCGTTTTAGAAAAATCTCTCTCTGAACTCAGGACCATCGACGCCAAAATCGCCCTCCTCCAGTCGTTCATAAAGATGAACTTTGATTCTGCAGATACAGCCTCCGGTGGCTCGTTCGTGGATCACGTTCAACCACTTATCGATCTGGGCATCCGACAAGGCATTCCACCCGCCCTTGTCACCTCGTCGTTGCCGTACAAGCTACTGGATTCATCAGCCCCATCCTCCCCACTTTCTGCGCTTCCCGGTCAGGCATCCAAATGCCCGTCGCATGAACTGCGACTTCGGGCTCTAGATGACTCGTTGGCCATGCTTCGTACGGCAGACGAGAAACTTGCCGCCGTGATCAAATTTATAGAGAACGAAGGTGCATTGGAAGGACGCACACCCGTGGTCAACTTATCGGCCAACAGCGTCGATGGTGAATCTACGCGGCGGCATGCCACCACGATCGCCGAATCTGCCTCATTCTGCGAGGTCGTGCAGAAGCACAATGTAGACCTCGTTAAACTCGCAATGAGCAATATCCCGCGCAAGCAAGGTGATTTTCCGCTTGTTCCTGTATTCCAGCGTCTGTCCTGCGCCAGTAATAATGTGCGGGAGGGGAAATTCTGCAGGAACGAGGGAAAGTTGACTTGCTCGGGCTGCCGGTTGGTGCGGTATTGTTCGAGCGATTGTCAGAAACGTCATTGGGGTACTCATAAAATCGGTACGTCAACTTCTCATCTAGTATACCATGTGTGTTGACTTGACATCAGACTGCAAAAACAAGATGAACAGTCCTTCTTGGAAGCCTCGATGGGAGACTGAGTGCCGATCCCCGACGTTCATGGAAGGCGGTTCGGGTGCAAGGATGGACAATGTGCAAAACGCCGCCCCTCAGTTTGGATTTGGAACTATTCTGTTCGTTGTTTGTTGTACGATTGGATATCTTTCACGATACTGAACCGATCTAGTTGGGGGAATGTTCCCGCTTTCAGCGTCATCAATGCCCAAGAACGCACGGACTCCATGCTCTCCAGAGATCTGTCGCTGGCATTCGTTGGTATGTTTCTCCCGGACCCGACGTGCCTCCCCTTTGATCATTATAGCATCTGGCGATCTTCGCAATGTAATCAAATCCGTCAACTCTCTTCCGACCAACTACAGTGGGAAGCTCAACATCGTGCTCAATGATCGAAACCCCCTTGTCGCTGCTCGCAATGCCCTGATTCTAAGTGTACTTGCTATCGGCGACAATGTGGTATGTCATCCCACTAATCATTCTGCAACACGGGTTTGATTGGTGCGCTCATCTCAGGAAGAAGCTGCCGAGTATGCACTTCATTTGTGGTACTCGGTTTTTCTTCCATTGGAGGTCTCCCACCGCTCCACCGTGCGCCTCGTGCAACACAAGATGTTCAAAGAAGGGTTATCTGGACAGGATATTCGCGTCACCAAAACCAGTACGATGACGATGAAGTTTGGGTCTATGACTACGAAACGGCTTATTGACTCTTTGGACCTCAATAGGATTGAGCCATCGGCCGGGAACGTCGCGCTGAATGCCATCATGAATGCTCCAGAGAGGGTGGACTACCGCGATCGCTTCTACGCGAGATTGAAACCTTCGCACCGCGTTGCGATGGCGGAGTGGCGGACTTTTGGGCTGATTATGCCATTTGGAGCTGTGAACGCGCATCTCAATCGCCCTAATCCGACGTTGTTTCTGGAGAATACGCTACTTCTGAGCGATAGTGCGAGTCCTCTGGAAGGATGGAAGTAAGGGTTGTCACTCTACGATCTTCTTCTCGCTAACACAACATTATGCAGTATTCCGTCAGTGCTCAAATCCGGTGTGGAACATGGTACTACGGAGGAAGACATAATGGGGTGTCTTTATTTCCATGTCAAGGACCAGCTCGTGACGTTCTGCGAGCGATTGCGCCGATTCCGAATGTCGATCTGGATGTACGACGAGGATGCGGTGAAACTTCCCAAGTCGTTGCCAGCCGCCGTGCGTAGCTTTGACCGTGTGGAGGTTTCGAACATCATGGATACGAATTACGTGGGTATTCCAAAGGTACTGGAGACGTGGGGTCCGCTCCTCAATCGCCGGTACAAAGACTCCGTGTTGATTGGCTCGTTCATCAACTGGGCTCCCGAGACGCCTGGGGCAATTGCGTCTCATTCCCCGCCCGTTGCGACACGGTGTATGAATGTGATGAGAAGACGCTTGCCAGTATGCCATTTCTGTGTTTACTGTTAATGTGATTAATGTGCACCTTGGTAGAACTGGCAGGAGAAAGGAGGTGACTCGAATATTATGACGATGATTTCTAGTTTGGACCTTTTTAACGAAAATTCTGGGCTATTCAAAGCGTACTTCAGACGAAACGGTGCCGATGTTGCGGCGCGCAAGGCTGGTCTTCGTATGCGAGAGAAGAATGAGATTGTGCCGCACGTGGGTATATCCTATGTAACTCTCTGGGCAGCGTTGATTAAAGAGTTTTAAGAGAATTGCTACGAGTGTCAACAGCGATTGGAGCACCCTGCCTGCGATCACCACGGATGAAGATTGGTACAACTTGGTATGAGTTCGTCGCATTGTCTGTGGGTCTTGATGCTCATTTACAAATAGGTGTGTCTCAGTGGGCTCAATCATTGCGAGAGGTTTGTAGAGTGGACGGTTCTGTGAGGAGGGATTGCCGCTTCGTGTAGAAACTGAACCCCGGCTAGTCTCAGCTTTTCACGGAATGGTAGATGGTAGTGGATAGTCCTCGTCTTGTAATTTCTCTCCGTCAAACATCGCCTTTTTGCACAAACAGCCGAGGTGCACAACAATTTCCATCCTCACTACATGAACGAAGTCCGAAAAGAACGCCCGGAGGACACTAGAAGTATGACGAGGATCTTCACTCCAAAGAGCTTAGCTGCACGAGTCGACAGGAACGCATATGGGATCTACTTGCCGGTAGTACCATTAACATCAATGCTGCTTCTAGAGGCCAAAGGGCTAACCGAGTTCTAGATAAGTGTTCTGTTATCCAAATCGTGGCGCCGGTTCTTGACTCCATAATGTTAACAACCGGTGAGTAGATGTTTCGGTATGAGTTCTTCAGCATCGGTGGCGGGAAGAATGCCGCATGATGACGTTCTTGAGGCAGCAAAAATTGAGAGACTACGAGCGTGCCAGCGTCGAGACGCGTGATACAAACTATACGATAATCAACATACCCTAGTATGGCAAAGAGCCTGCTCCTGGGTTGTACAAAAAAGCGATTTATTGAAGCTCCTGTTGGCTCGGGTGTTTTTTTTTTTTTTTTTTTGAACTGACCAACTGGTGACAAATCAAAGAAGAACCAACACCAGGAAACAAAAAGTACGAATAGCGCTATGACTAGGAATGAAAATAAGGCCCCCAACTGCACACACAACTCTAACGCGAAAGTCGAGTCAAAACCGTTCGTCGTTGCTATCCTTGCAAACGGGGTTCGCATCTTCTTCGTCTGTCCCATCGTCGTCTTCGTCAGCCACCGCATACCGACAAGCACCATAGACATGTATCTCCTCCTCCATCTCCGATTCCCGCTCATCCTCGTCGCTCATCTCGCCGACATCTTCATCATCTGATTCTACAAAAAGCCTGAGGACATGCTCTACCCCCGTATCGTCATCGACAACACTGAGCCTGACGTGTGCATTTTCCGATGTACCATTGTCTTCAAGCATATCGGGACGCGCGAAGGTTTGAGATGCTTGATGGCTTGGATGCGCTACCGGATCCGTTTCGTGATCAATGGGGCGCTGACGTGTCAGAATGTCAGTGTCGTGACGTTCTGTGTTAGGCGATATGCGCTGCGGCTCGTTGGAAGAAGGAGCTGATGGGGGCAAGGAAGGTGGCATGCCGCTCTGAGGTGTCGTAGGGCGTGAAGGAGATGCCCGGGAAATAGGATGGCTGTCGACAGGCGGCTGGTTGTCCATTTCAGAAACAAACGAGTATGCTGAAAATCTCGTTCGATGATGTTTTGGAAGAAAGTAAACCGCTATTGATCGGAGATCGTGGAATACCGCTGCCTCAAGCCATGGCGATCACATACGAAGAATGACAAGGTTCCTACAGAATATCATGCACGGATTGAACGTGAAGTCGCTCTGACCGATATAATCGTTGGCCATCGTTTGTGAAAGCTGACAGGTTTCCGGCAGATTCTTGAGACGTGAACGTAAAGGGATGGGAGTATCTGGGTTGCGCTTGCGCTTCCCCATGATAGCACTTGCGCGGTGAGATCAAAAATATGTTCTGGGTGCTTGCGTAGTCTGTCGATAGTTCGTTCAAAGTCAGCAGTTGGTGCGAGCCTAGTTTGTCCGAGTACCCAGATAGTGTCCATCTCCACCGCACTTGAGAGTGTATTGCACACAACGCTAAGCGGCTATAGGGGCATTGATAGCACAGTTACGGAGACACACATTTGAGGTTTCTCTGTAATACGTAGTGTGCAATTCGACTGTACTGAAGAGCGAATGTGTTTTGGTGTATTTCAAGAGTGTAGATGCTTCTGTTGATAGAAGGAGAGAGAAGCATTCGGCGGCGGTAAAGGTAATCATTTTTGGGGTGGTAGAAATAATCCGTTAAACGACCAAGTCAAGACCTGGCTAAGTCCTTGTTTGCACGGGACAGAAGTTTGTACCGAGCCTAGCGTTGACCTGAATAGTAGAACAAACTCGCTGTAACATTCTTTCAAAGTTCCAAGAGACACATACGCAGAGGAGTTCAAGCTGAGTTGAAGACTAGGAATGCCTATGATTTGCGAAGATGGAGGAGGGTGACAGACCTGTGCAGCGTGGGAACTATAATTGCGCAGGGTTTGTAGGCCTTACTCTTGACTTGCATGGTGATGTCCTTGACGCGTTTCAACGCGTATTACCGCGTCAAAAGGCTTCGGCTACCCACTTTCTCTGTGCATGCGTATGCGCAGTACGCCTTCAACTATTTCCTTGTTCGCACACCTGAATGGGCGTAACATCTCACCGGTTGCAGGACTAACTATCAACAGACAGAGATCGCATCGAACGTTACTAGCAGAAGCCTTTGCCGCCAGAAACATCCCACACTTGATTCGTTTTGGAATCTATGCTACTGACGGACGCAGTATGTACAATAGAGAAGATTAGATACAATCGCAAATATTGTCTGGACCTTCCAAGCCCTCCTGCCGGTCCTGCCGGTCCTGCCGGTCCTGCCGGTCCTCACGCTCCTCCTGCCTCTCCTCAGGCACCCTAAATCTCATTACGACGCCATCGTAGTAGAACTTGATCGATTCAAGGTCCTGCAGCTGACTTTGCTCCTGAATAGACAAAGCCCACGTCTCCGAATTGTACATCAACATCTTCAAAGAAAGAACACGCAAGTCGGAGACGTATTTGGCCCGCACCGTCACTGCTTCAATAGCAAGAGGAATGAAGCTAAACCTGCGGGGCTGGATGGGCTCATCAAATTCGAAGCTAGCAGTGTAGGCCTCGTACGCCGGGTCGGTATCAGATAGCCAGTAAGACGCCACAGTCGTGATTCGCAGATCTGTTAGCGACTGACTAAGCCACGAGACTCAACCAGGTACCACAGCAAGAACTAAGGAGGAAAGCGTTCACGTTTGTAAGACTAGGCTAGGCCAGGTGTATAAACGAGATCGGAACTAAAGTACAATGATACTACACTACTGCTTATATACTAGTAAGTCTGTGTTTGAAGCTCCTTGTCCATACGCGTTTCCACTAGGGATGCTCCACGCCCTTGACCCAGTGTTGTATGCTACTAGTCCGTGAAACCATTAAATACGAGTGGTGACTGCATGTAAGTAATAATACTGAAACGACCATGTGTGCTACGAGTGTCGGCGGTGTGTATACAATAGGGAGTCCATGAGGTATCGGCATGTATGATGTCATCCATGTGTTGGGTGTGTGTCCGTCATGAGTACGGCTTCGGTAATGAAAAGGAGTATGATCGGTGACGAAACAGATGATGAAACAGTCCGTTGGTTGATAAGACAAGGCCCCCGATAAGATATGATAAGATGTGAAAGTGTGAAAATATGGTCATTCATAACATCACCCCCTCCTTAAGGCGCAAATTCCATTCTGCGCCAGATTTGCTCCATGAGAGCCGCAGAGGGTAACGTGACATCAATAGGTTCGGTGTCAGGCGGTGGCATGGGTCGGAATAGGTGTGATGGAAATTGCGACATGGGGACTTCGATGCGAGCAAGCGCAGGTGGCTTCGGCTTTTTCGGGTACTGCTGGTGAAAGTCGCGAATGGCTTCGTCGGCATTCTTGAGATTGCATGCCGGTTCCCATGTCTGTTCGTGTGTGCCATAACCCTTCCAGTGAACCTTGTATTGAAAACCCCCGCGGTACTTCCGGGAATTCACCACTTTCTCAACCTCCCATTCCGGTTCGGCTCCTTCCAGCACAGGTGGTGGACGCGTGTCTCGGGGTTGCGTCGGAAATTGCGGCTCGTGGTAAGGCGTCAACAGAGCCTCATTGAACACGAGATGAATGCTTTTCCACGTGTGAGGAATCTGGAGCTTGTAAGAGCTCGTCCCGACTTTCTTGATCACTTTGAACGGCCCGAAGCGTTTGTCATCGAGCTTCTTCATTGGTCGGTCCGTGCTGAGATTCGTCCCCTCCAGCCATACCTTGTCGCCTTCCTTGTACTCTACTGCCTCTGTCCGCTTCCTGTCATAAAACCGTTTCATGTCTTCTTTTGCCATCTTCAATGCTGACCCCACTTCGTCCCATGTCTTCCTCATGCCGTCGGCAAACTCCTGCGCAGTCTCATTTCTCGATGCCGTTTTCGGAGCGGTGCCTTTGTAGGGATGTCTGCCCATGTCTGCGAAGAACGGAGTGACTTTGGTCGCCGAGTGAACTCGATCGTTGTAAACGAATTCAGCAGAGGGTAACCATTCGTGCCAGTCGTTCTGATGGTAGTTGACGAATAACCGTAAGAAATGTTCTATCTCTTGGTTCAGCCGTTCCGTCTGCCCATTTGCCTGTGGATGGTACGCCGTCGTGAAGTTCCCTTCAATGCCCAACAGCCGGTATAACTCCTTCATGAAACGCGAGTGGTATTGCGGACCTCGATCGTGTATCATCTGTCGCGGCAATCCATGTATGGGGAAGATTCGATCGCGGTAAATACGAGCCATGCCTTCTGACGTCAGGGTGGTGTGTGTTGGTATAATGCGTAACCGCTTTGTGAAATGGTCCACAAATGTGCTGATCGCATTGTATCCTCCCGACTCCGGCAACTCGCCGATCATGTCCGTCCCAACTTTCTCCCATGGTTCGCTTGGTACGTCTATAGGATGGAGGGGTGCAGCCGGTTTTGTGCGATGTGACTTTGTAACTTGGCATTTTTGACACCCTTCCACGTATTCGCGGACGTCTCGGCTAATTCCTGGCCACCAATAGGTGCGTGTGATCAACTCGAGAGTCTTGTACCGTCCCGGATGCCCTGCAAGCTGTGCATCATGATGCATTCCAATAACTTTTCCCCGCAATTCCTTGTCCTTCGGTATGTAAATACGATCTTTCCATATAATAAGTCCGTTTTCCTTCTCTTCCCATCCTTTTTCTTTGTTTTCTAATGCTTTTTGTACGTATCTGTCCTTGTTTCCTTTTCTTTGTTTGATTTTGTTAAGTAATTCGTCCTCCGGTGTAGCTACTGTATGTAAAGAAAATTGAATTTGTGATATAAAAAACTCCGGTTTTAGTAAAACAACGTTTTCGTTATCTTTTTCCCCCTTCTCAAGGCCTGTCATCCTTGACAAGGCATCAGCTTTCCCCATTGTCTTGCCCGGCTTGTGAATCATCTGTATATCATACTCTGCCAACTCCGTAACCCATCGCGCCTGCCTCCGGTTCAACTTCTGCGGTTTCCTAAAGTACTGAAGGTTTTGATGATCGGTAAAAACCTCCACTGTCTCCTTAGCGCCTAGGAGATATTGCCGCCAGTCGTCGATCGAGTCCATAATAGCCATCATCTCTTTGTCATAGATCTCATAATTGCGCTCCACTTCGTTCAGCGCGCGAGATCGAAAAGCTACTGGTCTCCATTTTCCATCAACAAACTGGGAAAGAACCGCCCCGTTCGCATAGTTCAAGGAGTCCGCCTCAACTCGAAACTTGCCGTCGTCGCGTGGTACGATCAGAACGGGTTCTTCCGTCATCCTCCGTTTCAACTCCTCAAACGCCTCATGCTGCTCCATGCCCCAAACCCACTCGCCCTTCCCGGTTAGCGATGTCAACGGCTTCGCTACTCCCGCAAATCCCCGAATGAAACGTCGGTAGAAGTTGCAGAATCCCAGGAATGACTGCACTTCCTTCTTCTTCGTCGGCTCCTTCCATTCCTTCACTACGGCCACTTTTGCCGGATCCATCTTCACTTCTCCTCCTCCAACAATAACTCCTAAGTAATCTACAGTCTGTGCCTCAAAACTACATTTCTCGGGTTTTAAATACAGCTTATTTACTCGTAATATCTCCAATACCTTTCGTACAATCTGTCTATGCTCCTCGAGAGTGTTCGTAAAGATGAGTATATCATCTAGGTAAACTATAACATGTCCGCCGTCAATCAACTCCTTCAAGATGTGATTCATGAACGATTGGAACGTTGCCGGCGAGTTTGTGAGTCCGAAGAACATTACTAATGGCTCGAACAGCCCTCGATTTGTTCTAAACGCCGCTTTCCACTCATCACCATCTTTGATCCGGATGTTATTGTAACCCCATCGGACATCCATCTTTGTGAAAACCTTTGCTCCCTTTAGCTTGTCGATAAGCTCCTGAATCAACGGCAAGGGGTATCGGTTTCTTGATTGTCATGTCGTTCAACTTCCGATAATCCTGTACTGGCCGAAGGCTCCCGTCCTTCTTCTTGACAAAGAAGAATGGTGACGCCATGGGTGATATTGATGGCCGTATGCGTCCCGTGCGTATATTTTCCTCCAAGAACTCGTCTAATGCCTTCTGCTCGGATGGACTAAGGGGATAGACCTTGCAGTCAACCGGTTTGGAACCAGGCGTGAGTTCTATCGCGTGATCCCAGGGTCTTCGCTCCGGTAACTTATCAAAGTCCGCCTTGCTGAATACATCGGAAAATTCCTCAATGTAAGGTGCAGCAGCAGATGAAGGCTGTTGTGATCTCAGCTTTTCACCGCTTTTGCGATAGTTGTCCCAGTCCATCCAGAACAAACGCTCTCCCTCTTCCAGCTTTTCTTCTACATCTTCTCCTTCGTCTTCCGGCGAGTTATACTCGGGTAGGTAACCGCAACGGTCTGGGCATCGATCAAAAGTCAACGTGGATTCCGTCCAGTTGATCGTGGGGTTGTGATATCGTAACCAATCTAGCCCCAAAAAGATGCTTGTTTTGCCAAGATTGGTGACGGCCAACTCGATCTTTTCTGCATGATCACCGATCTTCATCCGGACCTCCACAAAACCTTCGATTGCTCCTCCCTCGTTTAGGGTTCCATCCGCATTGTAGACAGGGAGCTTGACCGGTAACTCCTTGATCGGGAGCCCGTTCTTCTCGACGAATTCTTTATTGACGCAAGAACCCGTTGCTCCGCTGTCAAGAAGGGCACTCGTTTCCCATTCAGAGCCTGTGTGTACGCTCTCTATGGTTACTCGGAGTTTCATGTCCTGCCCCTTTGTTCCCCGGATGTACTTCCTCGACTTTTTCAACTCTGTCACAACTTCCACCGCAGCTTCCTTTGTCAACGCTCTGATCGCCATCACCTTCTCCTCCGTCGCTTCTCTCTCTCTCCGCTCCGGCATCCATGCTCTCAAAATTCCCACTGCTCTCGACACGTCATCCTCTCTTAGCCGTTGTGCAATCCACTCGGGCGTATTTGGCTCAAATCTTTCTTTCGCAGGTTTTGGTGGTAAAGTCGTCGATGATATTTTAGGTGTTTCAGTACCTGTACTGTAAATAGAATCTGCATCTGACGACTCTCTCCTTAATGACTGCTCCGGCAGGACTGCGTCTACTGCGGGAGCTTCGCAAAACCCAACTCTTCGGCCAGCTTCTTCTTCTCCTCGTCATTCATCTCGGTCCATAAACCCCGAATCGTCTGGGGTCGACCCTTCTTCGGACAGAACCTGCTGACGTGGCCGTGTTCGCCACAGCTGAAGCAGAGTCCCCTTCGACGTGCATTGTCGATGTCCATCGGCCTGCCGGCTCCTCCATAGGTAACACCGGTGGCATCTCGTCGTGTGATCGGCGTCGGGGGTGGGTTCGTAGGATTGGCTCTTGATGTAGCCACCTGCGGAGCTTGAGGCCGGGACTGCATTCCGGACCTCTTGCTCGCCGCCCGCCTTCTCCACAGCTGATCGATCTGAAGGATCTGTGCCTTCCAATCCTTGTACTTCTCTGGCAACCCGTCTCGGCTGCCATAGATCTGGTCGATGATCTTCTCGTTGACATTGGTCTCGAGAAGTCTCACGACGAATGCGTCATCCTTCGAGTATCCCGCCTAAGTGAGCAGGACCTCGAACTTCTGGAAGAAGTCTTGAGCGGTGTCTTGCCCCTGGCGCAACCGCTCGATCTGGTCTTGCGCGTCTCGCGCGAGGTTGGAATCCACAAATCGCTCCTTCAAGTCTTCCTTGAACTCCGTCCAAGAGACTGTCCATTCCTCTTCTTCCTCATCGAAGTTCTGGTCCGAATAGTTCTGGACCCATGCATCTACGTGATCTCCTCGGATGTAGGAGAGAACAACATCGATCCTTTCGGAGTCCGATGTGAGGTTGTTCTTCTTGTCACGGATGTATGTGAACATTGATCGCCACCAGCTCTTGTACTTGGACTTGTCCCCGTCATAGTCATAAGGCTTGTTGACAAGGGATCGGCCTTTGGTTTCGACATTGGCGTGAGAGCGGGTGTGTGAGGAGCGGTTTCGGGTGCTTCGTTGGACATGATGGATCGGGGTGATGGGATCGGAGATTGAAAGGGTGAAAGTGGGGATATGGGTGATGCGGATTTGGATGAAACGGGTGAGGGAATAGAGGTTTGGATGAATAGGGAGGGATCGCCTAGATCTGAAATAGAATCCAGGACTTGGTAGGGTGGGGAATGATGATGTGTATCGTAAGGTAAGTAAAGTAGGTAGGTATCGTAACTGTCTACACTATTTTACCGACTACTGACTACGTATCTACGGAGCCTAAGAGCTCGTCACAAGTTCGCAATTGCCCAGCCGACGTCCCTCTGGTGTGAGGTAAGCCGAAGTTTTCCTGGGAACGGGGGTTGACCCGTAAACAGCGCCCACTGAAGTGCAACTGCCAAAAGTTCGTTCTCGTGAGAGCGGCTACTTCCAGCACCCGAGGCAGTTATCTCTAACTGTTAGCCGGCGCTACTGGGACCAATACACACGTATGCGGACGTGCGCTGGAATTAGGATTCCGTCGATCTGTAAACAGGAAAGGGGATGGGGAATGTGCGATGATCAAACAGCGAAGTGCTGATCGACGATCAGGGATGTGTGGTAGGTGGTAGAAAGTAGTTCCGATCTTCTGTTAGCGACTGACTAAGCCACGAGACTCAACCAGGTACCACAGCAAGAACTAAGGAGGAAAGCGTTCACGTTTGTAAGACTAGGCTAGGCCAGGTGTATAAACGAGATCGGAACTAAAGTACAATGATACTACACTACTGCTTATATACTAGTAAGTCTGTGTTTGAAGCTCCTTGTCCATACGCGTTTCCACTAGGGATGCTCCACGCCCTTGACCCAGTGTTGTATGCTACTAGTCCGTGAAACCATTAAATACGAGTGGTGACTGCATGTAAGTAATAATACTGAAACGACCATGTGTGCTACGAGTGTCGGCGGGTGTATACAATAGGGAGTCCATGAGGTATCGGCATGTATGATGTCATCCATGTGGTTGGGTGTTGTGTCCGTCATGAGTACGGCTTCGGTAATGAAAAGGAGTATGATCGGTGACGAAAA
>JADNYV010000267.1:0-48329 GCA_015501055.1 Mucidula mucida
CCAAACGGAGAGCCACCAAGGTCGCCCCAGTCATTGCCTCCCATAGATATGAGAAGATCAGGCTTGCCAGGACAGGAGAGAACGATGAAAGAGCTTTGCCAGCTTGCACAGATCAACTTTGGCGCGTAGCCTGCTTGACGGTGGGGTATATCGAGTCGACGAAAAGTGGTATATTCCTCTTTATGCATGGGACCGAATTGTCCGGCTGTACCATCCCCGCTGCCCCATAGTTCTTTGACAGTGTCCCCAGTTTCGCGTGTAGTTTCAAGTAAAAGCAACGTGTGATTCGCGCCACACGCGAGGTCGAGAATTCGGTGATTTGGAGACATGTCCTCAAAAACACAAGTCGTAAATGTATGCGCGTCGTGGACAGAGCCATTGCCGAGCTGTCCGCGAGCGTTCGAGCCCGCCGACAAGAGCATCACGGCGGAAAGAGAGCTGCACTTCCCACGGTCACCACGCTTGACAATGCACCGCGACTCATAAGCTCACTTTGCCGGTCCGATCGTCAATCCTAGACTCGCCTTGTTCACAGCCTTCCATGACCAACGACGAGCCTACCTTGCCCGGCTTTACCCGTTTGGTGGACACCGGCATTGTGTATGTAAGGCTTCACAAGCTCCTCTGGCCAACAGAACCAGCTTCAAGCCGGCCTACAGATCCAGCTGCACCCGAGGCTGAGAGTTGAGCCAAATGTACTGAGAGCTGCCCAGCAGACTTGGGCATGTGGGCCGCGACTGTCTAGTCTCGTTACCGACCGAATAAAAGTGACAAGTCGACGATATACGGTCTGGGAGTTCTCGTGATTTTTTTGGCACTGGGAACATCATGTCCGTATATGGTACATGATCGAGAAAAATACCTGCCTTCCATGTGGCTGAGGCCCCATTTGGGATCCGGGTCACTCAAGCGCGGTTGTGACTTATAATGTACATCGCGCTGAACGCGACTTCAAGACCTCTGCCATTTCCGCTTTCTACCAAGGATGCACTAAGATGCCTCCAAAATGCTCTAGCTAAGTTGGATCAGTTTGTCTGCCAGGTTTGCAGGCAACTTCTTGATTGAACGGGACTCCGCATGCTTGGGGAAGTTTCCAGGGAATGCCTTTGTGTTGCCAGAGATTCCGAGAGTCACTTTCAATGTGGATAAGTACCCAACAGAAGCTATCCGCAGTGTCTGTTGGTCAACAGTTGAACTGACCGGTATAGAGTATCGGAGGTTGGCATGTAGGTAGTCACACCTTCATTAGCAGATAGCAAGAAGATTGTGGACTTATTGCAGAAGTAGGATGCACCAATGATTTTGACATTGTTGTAGTCAGGTCGTAGTTGACAGAGGCGGCAGAGGCGCGTCCTGGCACGTCGGGATGGATCTCTGGATCTGACACATGGCATAAACATGGCATTTTCTTCGATCATATACTATATACGGACATGATGTTCCCAGTGCCAAAAAAATCACAAGAACACCAGGACCCTCTATCATCGACTTGTCACATTTGAAGGTTCGGTTACAGGACTAGCGACTGTCGAGGACATGGACACAGACAAAACGGCACAGTGTGCGCCAGCACCCATAGTTCGATACATCAACCTCGCCAAGCACAAGGACTTAGCCGTCCACTGGCTCATTCAATGCGAAACATCTATTATCCTCCAGGAATATGTTGTGCCGCCACTGCCACCAATCCCCGATTCTTCCTCACCGGTCAGCCTGGTATTGGTAAATAGCTGTTTTCCCCTTCTGCTTTTCGCGCTCATGCATTGCATTACACCGCTGCACGGTATCAGACTTAGATCAAGGTTGATCTGAGCAAGGCAGAATTGACCGAAAATGTGTGACAGATTCGTAAAATCTGACCAACATTTATTCCGATTCGGTCTTGAGATGAGGCTAATTCATATCGTGTTCATATTGCTTAAATAATGCTGGCATGATTCATGTTTGTATTGATAGGTCATATTCCGGTAGTACAGCCTGAAAAAACTGCATTCTTGGGTAGGTAGTACAAGCAGGCTACCTAACCATTGACAGTATGTTTAAGATGAATAGAGAGGGATACACTACTCCAGATATCCATCGTAGTCAGTCACAGCCACAGGCATTGTCACCTCCATCAAATCATTACAGACAGTCCGCATCCTTAAAACTCTCGTGGTCGCTCTACGGGAAGTCGGGAGATTTTTTTAATCTCAAATGGGTCGTGGGAGTTGTGACAGGATCACGAGTCTTGCAGTAGCGGCAACAGGCGAGAGTGGTTGTTTGGAGAGAGAGAAACTCCGAATCATAGTTGTCAGGTTGGGTATGGTCGGGTATGGGCAACAACCAGTCCGTGACAGGCAATCATAGTCTTAGACCTTGCCTGGTAGTCCTAACAGAAAGCGGTCAAGGCAGATGGGAACGGGTTTTGTTGTTGTTTGCAGAGCATCGTGGTTGTAATTGGAGCATTGTGGTTGCAATTGAAGCATCGTGGTCGCAGTCAGAGCGTCATGGTCGCAGCAGTTGCAGTTCACTTGTCTTGCTTGCATTTGGGTTGTGGTCACAATCACAGTTGTGTCGCCATTGTTGTAGTCTCATTCACGTTGTTGGAGTAATAGCCCTCATCTGGTAACCATTGCTGTCGCTGTCAGAGTTCATGTCCCCGGCCTTGCGTTTAGCAAGTTGTGGTTGTCGGAGGAGTCTACTCAGTCTGAACTAAGGTCTTGAGGCTTTCAAATTGTTGGTTTTTGGCCTTGGTCATTGCAGCTCAACATTGCAGTCACTCAAAACTGCAGGAAGTAGGCAGCACAAAATGCAAAGGTACGCCAAGAGCAGTCAGAGGTTGGTGGTGGCAAGAGACAAGTTGAACTTTGCTTGTTCAATTTAGTTTTTTTAAGGCATTTAACTCAGTGATTGGCAGACACAGCATGAAAAGCTTTCATCCATTCAATATGGCCTGTTTGTTTTAGGCAGAATTAAGAGCAAGTTAAGCTTATTTTAATCTGAAAAGGGCTCTTATAAAGAAAAACAAATTCACTAATCTTGACTCAGAAAGATTGGGTGCAGCGGTGTAGGTGTTATGAATTGCCATATTTTCACACTTTCACATCTTATCATATCTTATCAGGGGCCTTGTCTTATCAACCAACGGACTGTTTCATCATCTGTTTCGTCACCGATCATACTCCTTTTCATTACCAAAGCCGTACTCATATTAGACACACACCAAATACATGGATGACATCATACATGCCAATACCTCATGGACTTCCTATTGTATACACACCATCAACACTCATAGCACATATGGTTGTTTCAGTATTATTACCTACATGCAGTTACCACTTGTATTTAATGGTTTCATGGACTAGTAGCATACAACACTGGGTCAAGGGTGTGGAGTTATCCCTAGCGGAAACACTTATGGACAAGGAGTCCCAAACACAGGCTTACAAGCAGTAGCGTAGCATCATTGCACTTTAGTTCCAATCTCGTTTATACACCTGGCCTAGCCTAGTTCTACAAACGCGAACACTTTCTTTCTTAGTTCTTGCTGTGGTACCTGGTTTAGTCATGTGGCTATAGTCAGTCGCTAACAGAAGATCGGAACTACTTTCTACCACCTACCACACATCCCTGATTGTCAATCAGCACTTCGCTGTTTGATCATTGCACACTTCCCAATTTCCTTTTCCTGTTTACAGATCAACGGATTCCTAATCCCAGTGCACGTCCGCATACATGTGTATTGGTCTCAGTAGCGCCGGCTAACAGTTAGAGATAACTGCCTAGAAGTAGCCGCTTTCACGAGAACAAACTTTTGGCAGTTGCACTTTGGTGGGCGCTGTTTACGGGTCAACTCCCATGCTCAGGAAAACTTTGGCTTACCTCACACCAGAGGAACATTGGCTGGGCAATTGCGAACTTGTGACGAGCTCTTGGGCTCCGTAGATACATAGTCAGTAGTCGGTAAAATAGCGTAGACAGTTACGATATCTACCTACTTTACCTACCGTACAATACACATCATTATTCCCCACCCTACTAAGTCCTGGATTCTATTTTAGATCTAGGCAATTCCCCCTTATTTGTCCAAACCTCTATTCCCTCACCTGTTTCATCCAAATCCACATCACCCATATCCCCACTTTCACCCTTTCACTCTCCGAGCTCATCACCCCGATTCACCATGTCCAACGAAGCACCCGAACCCGCTCATCCCGCTCATCACGCTGATGTCGAACCCAAAGGTTGATCCCTTATCAACAAGCCTTATGACTATAACGGGGACAAGGCCAAGTACAAGAGCTGGTGGCAATCAATGTTCACATACATCCGCGACAAGAAGAACAACCTCACATCTGACTCCGAAAGGATTGATGTTGTTCTCTCCTACATCCGAGGAGATCATGTCGATGCATGGGTCCAGAACTACACGGATCAGAACTTTGATGAGGAAGAAGAGGAATGGACAGTCTCTTGGACGGAGTTCAAGGAGCATTTGAAGGAGCGATTTGTGGAGTCCAACCTCGCGCAAGACGTGCAAGACCAGATTGAGCGGTTGCGCTAAGGGCAAGACACCGCTCAAGATTTTTTCCAGAAGTTCAAGGTTCTGCTCACTCAGGCAGAATATTCGAAGGATGACACATATGTCGTGCGACTTCTCAAGACCAACGTCAACGAGAAGATCATTGATCAGATCTATGGCAGCCGAGATGGGTTGCCGGAGAAATACAAGGATTGGAAGACACAAATCATCCAGATTGATCAGTTGTGGAGAAGGCAGATGGCGAGCAAAAGGCCCGGCATGCAGTCCCGGCCCCTAGCTCTGCAGGCGGCTACATTGAGAGCCAATCCTATGAACCCACCCCCGACGCCGATCACACGACGAGATGCCACCGGTGTTACCTATGGAGGAGCCGACAGGCCAATGGATATTGACAACGCACGGCAAAGGGGACTTTGCTTCAGCTGTGGCGAATACGGCCACATCAGCAGGTTCTGTCCTAAGATGGGTCAACCCCAGACGATTCGGGGTCTATGGACTGAAATGAATGACGAGGAGAAGAAGAAGTTGGCCGAAGAGTTGGATTTTGCGAAGCTCCCGCAGTAGACGCAGTCCTGCTGGAGCAGTCATCAAGGAAAGGGTTGTCAGATGCAGAATCTATTTATAGTACAGGTACTGAAACATCTAAAATATCATTGACGACTTCACCAACAAAACCTGCAAAAGAAAGATTTGAGCCAAATACACCCGAGTGGATCGCACAACGGCTAAGAGAGGACGAAGTGTTGAGAGCAGTGGGAATTTTGAGTGCATGGATGCCGGAGCAGAGAGAGAGAGAAGCGACAGAGGAGAAAGTCATGGCAATCAGAGCGTTGACGAAGGAAGCTGCGGTGGAAGTTGTGACGGAGTTGAAAAAGTGTTAGCAACTGACTATAGCCACAAGACTAAACCAGGTACCACAGCAAGAACTAAGGAAGAAAGTGTTTGTGTTTGTAAGACTAGGCTAGGCCAGGTGTATAAACAAGATCTGAACTAAAGTACAATGATGCTACGCTACTGCTTATATACTAGTAAGTCTGTGTTTGGGACTCCTTGTCCATACGTGTTTCTGCTAGGGTTAACTCCACGCCCTTGACCCAGTGTTGTATGCTACTAGTCCGTGAAACCATTAAATACAAGTGGTAACTGCATGTAAGTAATAATACTGAAACAACCATGTGTGCTACAAGTGTCGGTGGTGTGTATACAATAGGAAGTCCATGAGGTATTGGCATGTATGATGTCATCCATGTGTTGGGCGTGTGTCCAACATGAGTACGGCTTTGGTAATGAAAAGGAGTATGATCAGTGACGAAACAGATAATGAAACATTCCGTTGGTTGATAAGACAAGGCCCTCGATAAGATATGATAAGATGTGAAAATATGAAAATATGGTGATTCATAACATCACCCCCTCCTTAAGGCGCAAGTTCCATTCTGCGCCAGAGTCGCTTTATGAGGGCTGCAGAGGGTAGCGTGACATTGAGAGGTTCGGTATTGGGTGGTGGCATGGGTCGGAATAAATGGGATGGAAACTGCGATATAGGGACTTCAATTTGAGCAAGCACAGGTGGCTTTGGCTTGTTCGGGTACTGTTGGTAAAAATTGCGGATAGCTTTGTCGGCATTCTTGAGATTACATGCCGGTTCCCATATCTGCTCGTGTGTGCCATAACCCTTCCAGTGAACCTTGTATTGGAAACCCCCGCGGTACTTCCAGGAATTAACCACTTTCTCAACCTCCCATTCCGGTTCAGCTCCTTTCAGCACAGGTGGTGGACGCGTGTCTTGGGGTTGCGTCAGAAATTGGGGTTCATGGTAAGGCGTCAACAGAGCCTCGTTGAACACGGGATGGATGCTTTTCCACGTGTGATGAATCTGGAGCTTGTAAGAGCTCGTCCCGACTTTCTTGATCACTTTGAACGGCCCAAAATGTTTGTCATCAAGTTTCTTCATTGGTTGGTCCGTGCTGAGATTCATCCCTTCCAGCCATACTTTGTCACCTTCCTTGTACTCTACTGCCTCTGTCCGCTTCCTGTCATAAAACCGTTTCATGGCCTTCTTTGCCATCTTCGATGCTGACCCTACTTCGTCCCATGTCTTCCTCATTCCGTTGGCAAACTCCTGCGCAGTCTCATTTCTTGACGTCATTTTCGGAGCGGTACCTTTGTATGGATGTCTGCCCATGTCTGCAAAGAACGGAGTTACTTAGTCGTCAAGTGAACTCGATTGTTGTGTTCAAATTCGGCAGAGGGTAGCCATTTGTGCCAGTTGTTCTGATGGTAGTTGACGAATAACCGTAAGAAATGTTCTATCTCTTGGTTTAACCATTCTGTCTGTCCATTTGCCTGTGGATGATACACCGTTGTAAAGTTTCCTTTGATGCCCAACAGCCGGTACAACTCCTTCATGAAACGCGAGTGGTATTGTGGACCTCAATCATGTATCATCTGTCGTGATATCCCATGTATGGGGAAAATGCAATCACAATAGATGCGTGCCATGCCTTCTGACGTCAGAGTGGTGTGTGTCGGATGTGTAGCCGCTTTGTGAAATGATCCACGAACGTGCTGATTGCATTGTATCCTCCCGATTCCGGCAGTTCTCCAATCATGTCCGTCCCTACTACTTCCCATGGCTCGTTTGGTACATCAATGGGGTGAAGGGGTGCAGCCGGCTTCGTGCAATGTGACTTTGTGGCCTAACATTTTTGACACTCTTCTATGTATTTGCGGACGTCTCGGCTGATTCCGGGCCACCAATAGGTGCGTGTAATCAACTTGAGGGTCTTGTATCGTCCGGGATGTCCTGCAAGCTGTGCATCATGATATATTCCAATAACTTTTCCCCGCAATTCTTTGTCCTTCGGTATGTAAATACAATCTTTCCACATAATAAGTCCATTTTCCTTCTCTTCCCATCCTTTTTCTTTGTTTTCTAATGCTTTTTGTACATATCTGTCTTTGTTTCCTTTTCTTTGTTTGATTTTGTTAAGTAATTCGTCCTCCGGTGTATCTACTGTATGTAAAGAAAATTGAATTTGTGAAATAAAAAACTCCGGCTTGAGCAAAACAACGTTTTCGTTATCTTTTTCCCCCTTCTCAAGGCCTGTCATCCTTGACAAGGCATCAGCTTTCCCCATTGTCTTGCCCGGTTTGTGAATCATCTGTATGTCATACTCCGCCAACTCCGTAACCCATCTCGCCTGCCTCCGATTCAACTTCTGTGGCTTCCGGAAGTACTAGAGGTTTTAATGATCGGTAAACACCTCCACCGTTTCCTTTGCTCCAAGGAGATATTGTCTCCAGTCGTCAATCGAGTCCATAATAGCCATCATCTCGTTGTCGTAGATCTCATAATTGTGCTCTACTTCGTTCAACGCGCGAGACCGAAAGGCTACTAGCCTCCATTTTCCGTCAACCAACTGGAAAAGAACCGCCCCGTTCGCATAGTTCGAGGAGTCTGCCTCGACTCGAAACTTTCCGTCGTCGCGTGGTACAATTAGAACGGGTTCTTCCGTCATCCTCCGTTTCAACTCCTCAAACGCCTCGTGCTGCTCCATGCCCCAAACCCACTCGCCCTTCCCGGTTAGCGATGTCAATGGCTTCGCTACTCCCGCAAATCCCCGGATGAAACGTCGGTAGAAGTTGCAGAAGCCCAGGAATGACTGTACTTCCTTCTTCTTCGTCGGCTCCTTCCATTCCTTCACTACGGCCACTTTTGCCGGATCCATCTTCACTTCTCCTCCTCCAACAATAACTCCCAAGTAATCTATAGTATGTGCCTCAAAACTACATTTCTTGGGTTTTAAATACAACTTATTTACTCGCAATATCTCTAGTACTCGTCGTACGATATGCCTATGTTCCTCCAACGTGTTTGTAAAAATAAGTATGTCGTCTAAGTAAACTATAACATGTCCGTCGTCAATCAATTCCTTCAGAATGTGATTCATGAACGATTGGAACGTTGCCGGCGAGTTTGTAAGTCCGAAGAACATGACTGAGGGCTCAAACAGGCCTCGGTTTGTTCTAAACGCCGCTTTCCACTCATCACCTTCTTTGATCCGGATGTTATTGTAACCCCATCGGACATCCATCTTCGTGAAAACCTTTGCTCCCTTCAACTTGTCGATAAGCTCCTGAATCAACGGCAAGGGGTATCGGTTCTTGATTGTCATGTCGTTCAACTTCCGATAATCCTGCACTGGCCAAAGGCTTCCGTCCTTCTTCTTGACAAAGAAGAATGGTGACGCCATGGGTGAAATTGATGGCCGTATACGTCCCGTCCGTATGTTTTCTTCCAGGAACTCATCTAACGCCTTCTGCTCGGATGGACTAAGGGGATAGACCTTACAGTCCATCAGTTTGGAACCAGGTGTGAGTTCTATCGCATGATCCCAGGGTCTTTGCTCCGGTAGCTTGTCAAAGTCCACCTTGCTGAATACATCAGAGAATTCCTTGATGTAAGGTGCAGCAGCGGATGAAGGCTGTTGTGATCTCAGCTTTTTACCGCTTTTGCAATAGTTGTCCCAGTCCATCCAAAACAACCGCTCTCCCTCCTCCAGTTTCTCTTCTACATCTTCTCCTTCATCTTCTGGCGAGTCATACTCGGGTAAATAGCCGCAGCGGTCTGGGCATTAATCAAAAGTCAACATGGATTACGTCCAGTTGATCATGGGGTTGTGATATCATAGCCAATCTAGCCCCAAAAAGATACTTGTTTTGCCGAGATTGGTGACGGCCAACTCGATCTTTTTGGCGTGATCTCCGATCTTCATCCGGACCTCCACAAAACCTTCGATTGCTCCTCCCTCATTTAGGGTTCCATCCGCATTGTAGACAGGGAGCTTGACCGGTAACTCCTTGATCGGGAGTCCGTTCTTCTCGACGAATTCTTTATTGACACAAGAACCCGTTGCTCCACTGTCAAGAAGGGCACTCGTTTCCCATTCAGAGCCTGTGTGTATGCTCTCTATGGTTACTTGGAGTTTCATGTCCTGCCCCTTTGTTTCCCGGATGTACTTCCTCAACTTTTTCAACTCCATCACAACTTCCACCGCAGCTTCCTTCATCAACGCTCTGATTGCCATCACTTTCTCCTCTGTTGCTTCTCTCTCTCTCTGCTCCGGCATCCATGCACTCAAAATTCCCACTGCTCTCAACACTTCGTCCTCTCTTAGCCGTTGTGCGATCCACTCGGGTGTATTTGGCTCAAATCTTTCTTTTGCAGGTTTTGTTGGTGAAGTCGTCAATGATATTTTAGATGTTTCAGTACCTGTACTATAAATAGATTCTGCATCTGACAACCCTTTCCTTGATGACTGCTCCAGCAGGACTGCGTCTACTGCGGGAGCTTCGCAAAATCCAACTCTTCGGCCAACTTCTTCTTCTTCTCGTCATTCATTTCAGTCCATAGACCCCAAATCGTCTGGGGTTGACCCATCTTAGGACAGAACCTGCTGATGTGGCGGTATGATTCATAACAGCAACGCTCGCTTTCTTCTTGGTGCACTGCAGTCAAACTGCGCCCAATCCAACAACATCTCATTGTCGTTCAAAAGCGGGCACTCAATATGCCATCAATGCCAGTTAAGTTATTGCCGGTTTATGTTGAAACAACGTGGGCCCTCCATAGCTCTCTAAAGGACAAGGGTGTGCATCACTTATCAACTTGGCAGGATGTATTGACGACAGTTCAACAACAGGTGCAGACAATTTAGTTCACCACCTGCACGGGTTAACAACTCCAGCCCAATACTCGCAATGAATTTACTCAAAGTCTCTTCTTTCTTAGCACTATACGTTTCCAAACGCTCCCCTCTGACCTGACGGTCTACTCATGATCTTCCGCACACCCCTCCCAAGGCACATGTTGACCAACAAACGCTCTTGCGGACCAAACACCAAATTGCTCACATAGGGCTTCGACCCCAACTTATTAGAGTTCTTCGTCGCTTCCAAAGCCTCTTCCTCTGTCCCCTCCCTCTAGCAGGGCTTGCGGTAAAGCTGCCACCTTCTTTGTCTTCATAATTGGCTCCGTTGTCCTGTGACATCGAGGACACGAGCCGGACGACAACATGTGTCGGTGGTTTTCGCTGGCTCAACCATCAACTGCCTCTTCTGTGCCCGTAATCTCAGTCTGGATTAACTGCTGTCAAGGCACCCGGGAGTTTATTGGTCTTGAAACAATCTCTATCCGTGCCACCATGTTGTTCTTTATACCCCAAGGCCTCCACTAGTAGCACCAATTGTTTTCAAAGACCCTTGCAATGCTACGTTGCATCCGGAATATGTCACTACATATCTACATGACGGTAACAAAGATTGAATTAACAAGAACCATTGAAGTGAGTTTTTGTCTCCTTCTGAATATATCATTTATGAATAACCACTTTATTAGCTCGTACTATGCCGCACACGTCTCCCAAAATCCCCTGTTTATTAGAATAGTTGCTTCTTCAAACATTCTCTTTGCCATTGACTCAGCACACATTAGCGCCCACTGCAAGTGCCATCTGTATCCTGGAGTTTCACATGTTTCACTCCCTTCCTTGCCCAAGTGTTCATCAAGCTTTGTATATAGCGAGCGGTCTAGCCGATACACTTCATACTGTAAACACACATTTACGACAGTAGTGCACGTCATTCCATGTTAATCATGTGGGCTTTCTCAGTTCTGCCTGCTGTAACTAGACACCGGTATGAGTCCAACCAAGCAGAGTAATATTGGTGTGACATTCCAGCACGTCGTGAGAAAATACCTTTCCATTGGGTAGCCTTTTCTTCATCATCCTTGCACCATAACACTATGCATAACTTCAGATTGACTATGCAATACTTAAACAAGAGTCCGGCTCTATCTCCATTGCATTCATTAGAATTTGAACTGTGTTGGTGTATGTCCATAACATGTTCGCGCTCTGTCTTTCATTCACTACAGACAGTTGTTGACCGGATCCCCGGTTACGACCAGTAACACCTTTCCGGGTATTGTCGAGCCTGAGATAGATCAAACACCGGTGTTTTTCTCTGCTCTCCTTCTCTTCTTTTCATCATGATACCAATGTGACATTTTTCCGCCTTATAACCAATACCACAACATAACCTCCCCAGGCCACGTCCATCGACACAATGTCCAGCCCAGGAAGAATGCTCACCTCTGCTGATGACACACCCATCTACACAGATGTTACCGGGGACCCCACAAAACCTGCTCTCGTCTTCATACACGGGTTTGGGCTCTGTGCATTAGCCTTTGATGGGATATTTGACAATACCAAGTGGTCAGAGTCTCTATACTTGGTGGGCACTGGGCTCATCCCCTTTTGCTATTGCTCAATAGTATGCACACAGGTCAGATACGACACGCGCGGGCACGGAAGGAGCGGGATGCCAACTGAGGCCTCTGCGTGGGAGTCGCGCTGCCTTGCGGAGGACTTTGATGCCGTCGTCGACGTGTTTGGGCTCACCAGACCCTTTGTGCTAGCCTGGTACATGTCAGTTTTTCTTGCATTGCGGCTGCCACACCCTTACTATATAGTTTTTAGGAGCCTGGGTGGTACACCCTTTTCAGTTCAGTAAGCTACTTAACGTGACGTGGGCCTGCAGGTACTCACCTTGTTGATATATTGTTCGTGCACCCGGGTTCGTATTTATCTGGTGTGATACACCTCGCTGGGGTGCCCTACATGGCTGGTATCCCTATTGCGGGCACTCCCCTAGCACTCAACTGTCTCCCTCACCTCGCACAAACCACGGATGTCGTTGCGTACCAAGAGGCCGCGATCAGGTTTGCAAGAGGGTGCTCCCCCAGCACTTTGTGGGGTGTGATCACGCAGCTGCTGGGGCAGATGATGATGCAGCCACGCGCAATAATGCAGTACATCATTACGCGCACTCAGGATGAGAAGGGGTTCTTGAAAGCGGGAGCTGGAGGGTTGCCGTTCCTTTTGGTGGGTGGCACTGAGGATGTTATGATTGACTGGAAGGCAGCTGCGCCTCTCATGGATGGATTCACAAACAAGAAATATGTTGAGATTAAAGGTGAAGGTGCAGATCATATGCCATGGTTGACACACTCCGACGAGATGCGGGGTCACATCGTCAGTTGGGTAGAGGAAGTCAGGAAATGTCCGGCTTCGAAGTATTAGTTTTTGGTCCAACACATACCCGTCGTGTAGCATCTTGCTCTAAGCAGCACTTGTTGAGTTAGTATACAGATTAGGGACTTGGTTAAGCATATAGCTTCTTATATACCGCCCTTCAATGGCATCCGTAAGAATCTGTGTTCACACTGTTTTGTCCTTGTAAGAATGCTGCAACGCTATGCTGGTCCTGGATGCCGGGTACATCCATGCTAGGATTCTTGTCAAAGAACGATACAGGCCGGAAGACGACACTGAGGTGTTCAACAGGCATCCTAAACAGAATACGTGTGAGCGCGCGCACTGCTTAAGCATAAGCAGAGACTTACACAGGCCAATCCTCCGGGTGTGGGATATGTGTCACACCTGTTAGAAGTTAAATCGCCGTCAAAGGTCAAGAAGCACAGACAACAACGGTGAGATACACCAGCAAATGCTCATTCTCTAGACTCTGCTCACCCTTAACCCACGTTGACGCTCACCTTATATGAGAGGCGCCTTGATAGGACAATGTCCAGGAATTTCTGAGAGGAAGATGGGTTAGAAAAAGATGGAGAAGAAAAGACGCGAAAACGAAGAGAATCAGACTAAATGGCACTGGCAAGTACACTGTGCGCCCCGTAGGACGCGTGTTCGCTGCGAACGAACAAGCTCTATTACTCGGCATGGTCGTGTAAGACGGGGAAGAGAATAAAGTCATCATAAAAAAATACTGGGAATGGTACGCACCTCAGAATATCATGGATGTCAATCGGTGAAGAGAATGTTTGGTTATATTCTCGATTTCCGTCTCCGCTCTAAACTGCCGCCGGACCGAGCCGCAACACAGGCACGTGGTCCAACTTACTCTCGCGAGTCGCCACCATGAACGCTCTGTGTCTTTCACTCGCCGGCGGCGTATTGGCCACCACCTACTTCCTCAGACCTGTTCGCTGGGTACGCGTCGATGGCTTCTGGGATTCAATACATTGGACAATCCGATCTTGGCTCTGGGACTACCCCGTCACACAGGATTATGGTGTTTGGTACGCGGGCGACCCCAATGACAGAGAACTCTGGGAAAATGAAAGGAGACGACTACTGCGCATGTGGTGCTTCCTTCGGCTGTTCTTTGCTTCTCGTGGATACCACCTATATGTCCCAAAAGATTCAGCCGACATTTTTAGTGATCTTGTCCCAACTACTACTAGGTCAAATGGAAAGTATTCATTTCCATTTGCGCCATGCCTATATAAAACAGACAAGGAAGCGGAATACTCCTTCTATGTAACAGTTTTCTTTAATTCAGTTACCTTGAATCTCTTCTAATTAGTCTTAGTCTCCACTCGTTTGGCCAGCAAGGGACAAGCTCGGACGAGATGTTATGATCAAGTAGGTCTGTCTTGTGCTCTGAGGTGTCTTCCTCATTTCTTGCAGAGCGATTTCTGGCTCCAACCCGACCAAAGAGCTACGAGCACTCCTTCTTTTACACTCAGATACCCTGCGAGACGATCCTCGAAATCATACTATACCCGTTCTTGAGTTCATCGAGTTTAATACTCAAGTGTTTGCTGTGATGCCAAGGCAAGTCTTCATTCCTCTTTCTCATCGACTAGTCCTGACCTGTTTAGATGGACGCGGGTAATTTACGGTGATTTTGTAACGATCGGGGAATTGGTCCGTTACGGTCAAGCATTCTTCGAGGTCAGTTTGTTTGATTCTATGTGGTTTGTTTTGACCTCCTTGATCAGGCGACCGCCTTCCTTCATGAGCACAGTATCGCGCATGGCGATATTGATCGTCAAAATTTAGTTATGGATGTCATGGTTTCAAAGCCGGAAGGTCTATTTAGTCCTGGCTTCGCGGGCGTGCGTGGGCCTGAACGCAAGTACGCCTTCATTGACTTCGAGACGGCAATACTGCCGGCTCCTTTATCCGATGGCAACAGTCCCAACGCACCTGCGCCCGAGTTCGCGCGCGCCTCAAAGAGTGACGTTGACCGCTTGGCCTCAACTCTTGAGGTCCATCTTCGGGTGAGCAACATTGCGATGAGTTTAAGAATTCGTCTTTAATGCTCGCTGTCAGTGCATTGAGGACGTTCTTCCTGACCTTGGAACACTTTTAGATTCTATGAAGCGTTGTGAAGATCCGCATCAGCCCACTGCTGCTGCTGCACTCTCTCGTTACGAAAAAATCTGCAGCTTCCTAAGCATGAATGACATGGAACGTGAGGTCAAAGCGATCTGGTGGGCCAATGGTAGGGATGTACCTTTCGATGCTACGACCAAAATGCCTGATCTCTTGACAGGACAACTCAGATATCGCGCATCTTCGCCGGTGTACGTCTCGGACTGCTGATACAAACACTTGTAATCCAGCGATTATCGCGGTGACCAATTTTATACGTTCTCGCGGTAGCTTCGACATGGGAACTTGCTATGAGTACGTGTATCCGTTAAGCCATCTCATAGGCGACGTCGAATCCCCCACTAAGCTTCAATCACGTAGATATTGAAACTCCTCCGAAGTCTCATAATCGATTCTCTGATTCTGATCTGGTATCTTTTGTCAGATGCACCGACAAAGCTCCACACGAGGGACGTGCGCCAGGCTTGTACCTAAAAGTGTACGCTCAGTCAGATCTGACAACATCTAACTTTGGGAAACCTCGCCGCCTGCTGATCCTTGGATAGCTTTGCATCCTACAGTCACCGTTCTTCCCTGCCATGTCTTCACATCCGCCAGCACGGGTATCTATCTGCAATCTCTCGATTCGTAAACAGCTTCTCAATGTGATGTATACACGCAATTCGGCGATGGAGGCGATGGAGATACCGTGAAGCTCGTATCAGCCTGCGGGCACCAATGACTAGTATCGAACTGTATCAGTCAAGATGCAAGCATTGGGATCTAGCATTGATTTCATAAGGTACCTGTCTCTCGCCTGGACCTGCGCTTCTCGCGACGTCCTGTGGTCATACAGAAGTCATCATTTAATGTGATGACTTCGAGGGTCGGCCGATTCCCAAGTTTAAGTACTGAACGTGTTGAACACATGCTGAACTCGACTGGCTACACTCTCTTGCCCACCTTCTACGCTCAGCCGAGAAGAATATCCTCGAAATGTCGCTAGTCCCGCCCTCTTGGATGAGCTGGAGGTACGTCTATGACTCTAGGTATCGTAGCTATGGCGATTGATGCTCGGATGGAACGTAGGCGTTTCAATAGCTCTGCTCCACGTCCAAGTATTCCTGCGGCTCCCCCTGCCGACTCAAGCACCAAGACAACGCGTAACGATCAAGATGCCACCGAACCTGAGCCCCCTCGTCCCCGGAGGACGAATCCGCCATCAGGTGAGCGACTTATGATGTTGCCCGGGTGTGACCTATTCGAATACTTAGGTCTCTCACGGACTCCCCTACTGAGCAGGCGAACGACTCAATTGACGATGATACTGCCTCCCTTGATGGTAGCTTCGTGAAGCTTGAACCGGACGCCCAAGATATCGCACCTAGTGCGGTTGATGATGATACTCCCAAGTAAACCATTGTTGTCCGACTCAATGACTTGTCTGAGCTCCTTCAGGTTGACCCCGACCGTCAGAGATTCGTCTAATGCGCTCGATGAAGCCAATATCGTGCCCGACGTGAAAGGCAGCGTTCTGCATCATGCCGAAGGAGAACTAGTCGACCTCGAACGATCGAATAGCAGCGAAGGGTTCGGACTTTTCATTTCGTACAAGTACTCGACGTTAACGTTTGCGCAGTGGTTTGGCTTCAAACGAACGGGAACCTGTTCATGATGTCATGATATCTTTAGAACCAAGCTCGTTAGAACTTCAAGGTCCTATGGATGATGATCTGACTGAAAGGCATGTGCCTTCCTTTCCACTCTTTCAACATCTGACAATACCATTCTTTGCAGAGAGGATGCCTACGATACACTTTCTGTTCCGAACGAGACATCCCGATGTTGCTGAGTTTGTTGACCCAATTCCTCTTGCAAACTTTGAACCGACCAAGTTAGTCTTTCGCGCCTGTAGCTTCCGTCTCTGAGACTCATTCTGACACAATAGCGCGCCACAATCCTTGATGCATGGCGTCATCCATACCGTGAAGAACCGTTCCGAACTTACCATCTTGTTGGTTGGAGAAACGGGCGTTGGGAAAACCAGCTTTCTCTCACTCCTTGCGAACATTGTGGAGGGACGGCGCCCAGACACATTTGTACAGGC
This sequence comes from Mucidula mucida, assembly GCA_015501055.1. Taxonomy (NCBI): domain Eukaryota; kingdom Fungi; phylum Basidiomycota; class Agaricomycetes; order Agaricales; family Physalacriaceae; genus Mucidula; species Mucidula mucida. The sequence continues at coordinate 16,886 of JADNYV010000267.1, forward strand.
CCACTACCAGTCCAATGAGGCGGGCGGAAGTTGTGCCGGTAGCCAGACTCAGGAAGCCATGGTGTACGAATTCCGAAGTCGCAATGGGATCCTTGTGCGCGTGCTCGATACTCCAGGTCTAGCCGATACGCGGGGCCTTGCTTTGGATGACCTCCACAAGAAGAGCATCGCGAACGCCATCCAACAGCATATTACCACCATCCACGCGGTCATTATCCTCGCGAATGGCACGCTTGCACGCCTCGGCATCGCCACCGATTACGCGCTGACCACGCTTTCTTCGATATTTCCGAGGTCGTTAGAAAAGAACATCTCCTTCGTCTTCACCAACGTCAGTAACCCTCTCCAATGGAACTTTCAGTCGGAAACTATTCCCCAATTCCTCCATGACGCACATTCTTTCACGATTGATAACCCTTTCGCGATGGAGATGCGGCTGCGGCAATTATGTGAGCTCCCACAAAGGCCTGAGTTCGAAAAGCGAATGCGGCCGTCTGTGCACAATACCTACACAGAGACCATTGACGAACTCGTCTCGTTATTCAATTGGCTCAATGAACTGGAACCGCAGCCGACCACAGAGATTCTGACGCTGTACCAACAAGTCCAGGACATCGAGACGCGTATCGAGGACGCGTTGGCGTCCATGGAACAGGACAGTACTAAGAGGAGAGAAGTCGAGAAGATCAAAGCGACCGCAGCGAAGCATGGTGTTGTATGTGACCTTACGTTCTTTCCATCCTTCGTTGACTCTATGTTAGAGCATGAAGACCTATGAGGCATACGAGAAGGTTATCAGCAGACCAATCTGGTCGCAGGTCGAAACATCTCGCCACAACACGCTCTGCACTGTCCCAGGTTGCTATTCCAACTGTCATCAACCTTGCAACCTCGAGTTCTCCCTTGATCCAGAAAGCATGAATTCTTGTAGTGCTATGGGCTTCTCGAGGTTTCGGCTTAGCAGCGATGGGAAGAAATGTGAAATTTGTTCTCACAAACCCGACCAGCATCGCCATTTCAACGCTGTCTGGCAGAATAAAAACGAGGAGCAGATCAGTGTCGACGAGGACGCGAAGGCGAAATATTTGACGGCGAAGTCCGAGAAGCAGAGACAGGAGTTACTACTGGAAGAAATGGAGACGCAGCTTCAAAAATTCTCGGCGCGTATCAAGGAGCAGACGTTGGAGATTGGCAGACTTGCCGAGCAGTACTCGAAAATCTCGCTGTCGGGCAATATGTCTGCCCAGATCGAGAAAGCCATTCGAATGCTCGAATTGCATCAAGAAACTATGCGAGCCAAGGGAACAAGCGAGGAAGCGACGGAATTGGAGAGAGCTGTGAAATTCTTGCGAGACAAGCTGAGTGTTCTCAAGAAGGCTGCCCATGATCGTGCAACCAATTTAACAGGGAAGGTAGTCGATTTTATCCTTTCTGCATGGTGAACAGTACTTGTATTCTCAGCGATCCTCCACAATGGTTATCTCGGAGCATCGTATGCGTATCTCCTTTGTCTGTTGTGTATTATTCGTATTCAGAAAAAGATTCTGCGGGAGTTTGCGCCACATCAAACCGACTCTTGTAAATGAAAATAAGTTGCGTATAGAGGGATACAAATATCATGTACATAGGATACAACTAATATGACGATAATGTAACAGTGGGAATCGATAGCAAGAACTGAGTGGCGATAATATATGAATTTGACAAGGGAGATATGATGTCCGTAGAATCATTACTTCGAGGGTAGAGTGAGATCAAAAATCTTCGTCTAGCGTGCTATAGGTTATGTCAGCGTCAGTTTGCCACGAAATGAATGCGTCGTACAAGAGCTTGGTCTGAACCTGGTCGACAGTCCCAGTCATGTTCATGTTTGCTTTTGAGTAATCCGAGACACGCTTCTCAAAGAAGTTGGTCTTCCCTTGAAGAGAGATCATGTCCATGAAGTCGAAAGGGTTTGTTGCGTTGTAGACTTTGTCGTTTCCCAGAGCGACCAGAAGATGATCGGCAACAAACTCGATGTATTGTCGCATTAACGCGGCGTTCATTCCAATCAGTCCAACGGGTAAGGCATCTAAGAGTTCAATTAATATTAAAGTAGCCTATATTGGAAGAGCGGACGACATACCAGTCAGAAAATCTTGCTCGATTTTGACAGCGTCTGTGATAATGCGCTGTACAACCAAGGGATGCGGTCGACGTTTGAGATGAGAGAAGAGTAGGCAGGCGAAATCTGTATGCATGCCCTCATCGCGACTGATGAGCTCATTGGAGAAAGTCAATCCCGGCATGAGTCCCCGCTTCTTCAGCCAAAAGATTGAGGCGAAAGACCCGGAGAAGAAGATACCCTCGACTGCGGCGAAAGCCACCAGACGTTCAGCGAAACTCGACCGCTTGTCAGATATCCAGTGGAGAGCCCAATCCGCCTTGCGTTTGACACAGGGAATAGTCTCTACGGCGTCGAAGAGGTACTCGCGTTGGCTCGGGTCCTTGATATAAGTGTCGATCAAGAGGGAATAAGTCTCGGAGTGTATGTTCTCCATCATGATTTGGAAACCGTAGAAACAGCGAGCTTCTGCTGCCTGAACTTCACTAGAAAACCGTTCGACGAGGTTCTCATTGACAATTCCATCCGAGGCAGCGAAGAAGGCGAGGACATGTGAGATGAAGTGTTTTTCGTTATCGTTCAGACGGTTATGCCAGTCGTACAGGTCGACCTGCAGGTCCATTTCCTCTGCCGTCCAGAACGAGGACTCCGCTTTCTTGTACATCTTCCATATCTTGTACAAAATTAGCGAATTGGGACGCACAAAGCTATTTTAAAGCGCACTTCGGGATATTGTATGGGGAAAAGGACGAAGCGACGCTTTGACTCTTTCAGTAATGGTTCTTCTGCTGGTTAAGATGTCAGTACAATTGCGGCCAGCTCCGAAGAATCACCAACATTCTGGCAGGTCTACATCTCCCACGTATAGACGGCGCAAGTCTTCAAAGTCTTCCGAGGTACTCATTTCTTCTTCTAGTTCGTCTTGAAAGAGGCCTCCCGCGTGTTGTTGGGAACCATTCACCAAATTTGCACAGTGTTTTGAGAAGGAGGGCAATGGCATCACAGACATTTCCTGAATTCAGCTGAGTTTCTACACGCCAGGCCTGGAGATGTGGCGTACAGAATCTGCTGTTTATTGCAGGAGGTAAGGAGTGTCAAAGCGTCGCTTCCGAAGGTGGGGGAAAATTTCAAGTCATCGCGACCAGCCGATCTCGTGATCGGAGATCTTCCCCTGGTGTGGCTGTGCGACTTTCACAGCGGAACGGCTCTCTTCCGATAGTCAGGAGTACCAGCTCAGTAAGCCAAATGTTACTTGAACTGAGGCGATTTTGACGAATCCAGCAGTGTTCACGCTATATCGACGTACCTCTCGGCTTGCTACTCTCAGAACTATCCAACTTCACCGTCACCTCTCAGCTGCTTCTGCCATGTCTTTACCTTCTACTGTTGAGGCAGTAACAATTGCCAAGGTGAGTGTGTGTCTCTTATATTGATCACGCTTGACATCGCTGCTCAGACTGGCGACTTCGACGTTATCGAAAAGACGACCAAGCCTTTCCCCAAGGTTGACTCGGACCACATTGTAATCAAGGTAGGAAACGTGTTATTGACTCTGATGATCTGGTCTTATTATGGTACAGACTGAGTACTTCGGTGTCAACTTCATTGATACCTACTTCCGGTGCGTTACTGGACCATTCTATCAGTCCATCTGACAGAATCCTTACAGCAAAGGGTTGTACCCCATCAAAGAATTCCCTGCTATCATCGGGCAAGAAGTCTCTGGAACGATTGTTGCACTTCCCACCGATGAAAAGGTCTTGAACGATCCAGACTACAAGGCTAGGAAGTACTCCGTTGGATCTAAAGTTACCGGTGTGAGTTTCCTTTACTCGTAGATTGTGCCTTCCGCTCATGAAGAAGTAGAACGAGACAGGAATCCACGCTTCTTATGTATCGATTCCTTGGAAGAAAGCCAGCGTCATACCTGATGCGATTAGCACCAAGGTTGCCGTCGCGGCCTACGTCCAAGCCATGACCGCCATAACCTTCATGACCGAAGCGTACAACGTATCCCAAGGAGACGTTGTCCTTATTCACACCGTCGCTGGTGGACTTGGTTTGCACTTGACACAATACGCGAAACATCGTGGTGCTACTGTGATTGGCACTACGTCGAGCAAGGAGAAGGCGGAGGTCGCAAAGGCGCATGGTGCCGATCATGTCATCCTTTACACATCGGAGAACACTGTGGATCGAGTTTTGGAGCTAACCAATGGGGAGGGCGTGCATGCTATCTTCGATGGCGTCGGGAAGGACACGTGAGTAGATATACCCTCGACAGACCTTTTCCTGACATTCTCTCGAAGCTTCGAGAACAATTTCAAAATAATCAGACGCAAGGGAACACTTGTAAGTATCGGAAACGCCTCCGGTGCTGTACTTCCATTCCCGCCGTTGCAACTTTCGCCGAAGAATGTGAAGCTCGTTCGTCCCATGTACGTCGTTTTCTATCGGCCTACCTGTCTGCTTACACGTTTCGACTAGTGTTAACAACTACGCCTTTACTCCCTCGGAGATTTTGCATTACACGACGGAGCTGTATGATCTCATTGGACGTGGGATCCTTAAGGTGAACATCTATAAGGAATATTCATTCACTGCCGAGGGTGTTCAGCAAGCGCAGAAGGACTTGGTGGGTGGAAAGACAACTGGAAAGCTCGTCGTTGACGTCAACGCGTCGTAAAAATGGAGAAGAAAGAGTGTATACCTCAAATGTATGTTATGGTCTGCCTTGTAGAAACCTCGTATATGTAAAATATTCTGGTACCGACGAGACAGTCATGACTCTGCGCGCGCCATCGCGTGTGTCGATTCTTGACATTCTTAATCATTCACGCGTCAAAGGGTCACATTCGACTGCGAAAAGATCATCACCCTTCACACAAGAAAAGATAAACACCAAAGATACCAGGAAGAATGACTTCCGCACGGACCATACATGATCGTGACTTTGTTGATTACGCTTAGTCAGGCGCGTCCTATGTTGATCTAAACCGGGAACAAAGCCCCAAAATAGACAAATTTCCCTCGCTATGGTTTCCTACAGCTCTTCATTTGCTACCATGACACAGCAGGTACGCAACGTCGCGCCGCCCCGTTTCCTGAGAGAGTCCTTTCACCGCCAATCGCGTTGTTTCATACGACGCGTGCCGCTTGACGTTCTCGTCGATCGCGTTCTTTCGCGGTTATCATTGAAAGAGATCCTAAGATTGCGAAAGGTAGGCTGCCTGAGCTTAACTAGACCTCGTACTGAGTCGAATTTCCAGGTTGATAAAGCCTTCTTCATTCTTACGCATGAAGTCACGATCTGGAAGCATTTCTTCTGGCAGCTCGACATACCCACTCCATTCTTCTACGAGAATCCCGCGCGCTTTACGATCGATTCTCGAGAGCATGAATGCGAACGTATGGTGGCGCGCGCCATCGCGCTCGAGGACAACTGGCACAGTACAATTCCCAGAGCGTACAACGTCAACTCTTTCCAATACTCGTTCGAGATACTGGAGACGAAGATACTTCCAGGAGGCAAATACATCGTCGCATCTGCTCAGTACTTTCCTGATATCGAACCCCCTCTTGAAAGCGACCCACGCCCCAAATATGCGATCATAATTCTCGAGCTCTCTGGTTTTCCGGACCTCCCTAGGTCGAAGATGGTGTACTGTATAGATCTGGCCAAGAGAGCTTATCGTATTCAGGCACGGTTCATGCACTATCAGTCACAGGAGGGAATTGTCATATCTTATGTGACAAGGAGCTTTAAGCCATACTTTCCGGGCAGGTGAGCTGTTCTTTCACGCCACAACCGACATCTCGACGCTCATGAGTGATAGTAATTGGGATCTTTGGGAGCTGAGCTACGATGAAGACATACCTGCGCCGATGGAACACGAATGGCATGCTGGCTTCATCGATCTAGTAGCTCTGGGAATTGCCTCGACCGAGGCGGTTGTAAAAAAATGGCATGAAATTGGCTCCGACCGTCGAGAGGGGCGCATCGACCATTTTGTCCTGACTATGGGCGACGGTACGCCTGTAGCGGCGTACATCGTCCAACCATTCATCTTAGTTGTCCACGACCTTGACAATGCTGTCTTCAAAATGGTTATGTTGGACTCTGTTGGACCGAATGTGAGTTTAGAGAAACCCTCATGTCACTTCACGTACCTAACAGTGAACTACAGTCAGAAGTTCGGTGCCTCCGACTTCTCACGAGTCGCAAGCAGGCCCTTGTCATCCGAACACGGAAGGATAACGCGCATACTCACGGACACTATGTTCAGCTCTACGACTTCTTATACAACGTCCACGGTCGACCATCGTTGTCCATTCCACTCAAATCCCTGGACTCACCATTCTCATCCTTCTCGATATCAGAGCCGACCCAGATGACCGAAATATCCTCGAATTCGATTTCCTCAAGCTCTCGCCTATCCAGTCACTCCCTCCATCCGCCTATATCGATATATGGCGTGCGAGAGCATCCCCGGTGCCTCGAGCATTATACCATAAGGCCCAAATACGCAGACGAAGTTACCCCGCAAGGGTACATGATCAAGCCTGACTGCTTCGTCCCACTCTCGCGCTACGTCTTCGAGTCATTCGACTTTGACCCAATCCTCATTCCAGCAGTCCATCGCCCGTTGATATTCAACCAGCAGTATCAATGCGGTCGTAGTGTCATCACGAACCTTCGCCGTTTCCTGCCAAAGGACAGGGCCAAGCTCCGTGCTGACTATGACGGCAAGTACCACTTTGACCGAGAGCCCTTGGTACAGAGGGAATGGCGCGCGACGTGGCAGTCTACACGAATGATCAGCACGATCTCGTTGATACCGGGCAACATATTCTCGCAATGTGGGGAACAGGAGTCATTCTGTGTCGGGTGGGATGAAACCAGCGGTCGTGTCTGCATTGCGACAGTTCCCGACTACAAGCTGACTATCGTGGACCTAGCAACTGACATCACTCGGAACCGATGTCTGGATGATTGGAAAGACCAAGGACGAACTCCCGAACACTACTATGGGGGTCAGGCAATGCTTGTTGACGACGTAGGTCGCCCGTATGTCCCATACATCTATGTTGAAGCCTAGGGAGAATATAGATACTGTACCATTGACGCTGTCACCAAAGTTTTTGAACCAGTTTCCATACCTTGGCTACGCCAGTTCCGATACTGCATGATGCGTCAACATAGAGAATGAAATATAATTGGACACTTACTTCGCTGAATCGACGTCTTGGAGAGCCTTCCACATGGCTGGGGCCTTCGCATTGACAGTACCCTCTGATAGCGTCGGTGGGGCTTCACCCCCGTCTAATTTGACCCATTGCACACGATACGTCTTCCTGATATGCGAAAATATATGCAGGACGTCGCCAGCATGCTTGACATGGCGTATTCTATAGTCCTTCGCATCTTGATCCTCGGCGACTGCCTTCTCTTTGTTACTACTAGAGAGCGGGAGAAGACGTTCTTCAAATAACTTTGAAAGTCGCTGGTGTGGTAAGTCGATACAGCGCCGAGTACTCAACGTTCCCGCCACATTGACATCTGCCGGAAATTCGTATAGACCTGCTAACAAGCCTGACAAATTGGATCATTAGTCGGAGAATCGACAACCGAGTAATGCACACCCGAACCTTCATCCGGTCGTCGCACCAGAAGAAAATACCGAAGATCAGGTTGTTTGGATGAAGCCCATTCCACAACGCTGACCAAATCAGTCTCTTCTCGGGACTTCTTCTTTCGACTTTCATTGGATAGCAGTGACACCAGCCTCCGTAAGCGGTTCACATATGGTGCACAGATCTTCCATGTCCGGCGGCTCCTTCTCGGGCTGATAGTGGAACAGCGAAACGACACGTCAGAAACAACCCCAGGTCATACTTACAAACAGGCTTACGACTTGAATAGATCGATAAGCAGCGCATTTATAGCTCAGAGGGCACGCTGCACACTCCGGGGCGCGAACTTTACAAACGGTGCTGCCCAATTCAATCAAGGACTGGTTGAGATCGCCCGGGCGTCGTTTCTTGACCATTTCGTTTTGGTCATTGTCCGGCTCTTGCTCGTTATTACTCAAATGCATCGTAAGCAGAATAGATAATTCTTACCTTGACCGTTCGTCTTCACGATAGCATCGGCCGCCGCCCAGAGAATGTCAAGCGTTATTTTCGCTTTCGGCGAAGCATGTAGCGCAAGGAAACGGCTTAAAGTCGATGCACATTGCCGTCAAGCTGATACATCGCGGGTTCAGCGTTCGCTGTAGAACACTGCTGACTGGTGTCACTTACGACTGGCACACGTTCACCGTAAGCAATCGAGCAAATGGCTCCGGCAGTGTATCGTCCGACGCCAGGAATGTTCTTCTCCATGTCATGCGCGTTTTCAGGCAGCAGTCCATCGTACTCCTTTACGGCTTTCTGGGCCCCGGCGAGGAGACGGCTCGCGCGACTGTAATAGCCAAGGCCTTTCCATACGGCGTTTACATCATCTATCGGAGAGGCTGCCTAGTATCGGAATGAGTAAAATGCACACCGGACGAGCGATTAATCGTACAAGGTCGCGCAAAGTCGGAAACCTGGTGTTCAACTTTAGTCCACAACGCGTAAACAGTTTCGGACAGCTCACTCACTTGGTCATCCAAGTGTTATAGTACGGGATGACAGTAGCTACCTGTGTCTGTTGAAGCATTATTTCCGAGACCCATACCTACAGTGAGACTGTAAGACGCGGCTGTCGGAAACGCGGTATAATCACGTACTTCATACGCCCGTTGAGCGCGCTCCTGTTTCGTGAGATTTGGATTGTACGGCTTTCTCCACGGCATAGCACGCGCTGTATACGCGGAGGAATACCATTTCAATAGCGCGTCGCAGATATCCTCAGCCGATTCGATGACATGTAAGGATTTATCATGCGGAGTGGCTGAAACCAAGTCAGCCTCGGCTGCATCCTTTTTAGCTGCTTTCTTGGTAGCTTTCTTGGGAACTTTGGGCTTCTTTTTCGGGGCTTCGTCGAAAGAAATATCGCTGCCTTCGAATTCGGACGCAGACGCGCTACGTTTCCGCTTGGCCATCGTGGTAGAAAAGCAACAGGTTGCCCTTACGTAATAAAATCAACAGACGCCACCAAGAACGTCGTAGAAGGTATTTAGCCTGATTGATATAGGTATTATACATTTGCATTTGAGGTATAGCACTAGGAATACTGGAATTAGTGATCCCTACATGGAGACCGACGAATCAAAGCAATACATAACGACAACCAAAGAAAATGACTGGGTCGTATGTGTACATCCATCCAATCTCCGGGATGGAAGTTACAGAGTGAATAAAATAACAGAACAAACAGACCATCCATCCAGACTCCAGTTAGCATAGTGTTAGTGGTTTGCCATCACGGACTGTGTAAAAGCGCTTGGAGGCCCTTTGCCTTCCTTTTCTTTCTCCCGCTCTCGCTCCTTCTTACCCTTTCCAAATCCAAGACCAAGCATCGGAGCCGTCAGACTCAGCTTACGACTCGTTCGTTTCCAATGTGGGGCGCCGTTGGTGCTACTCGACGTGCTCGTGGCGCTGTTGTTGCTACCAACAAGGGTCTGCAGTGATGGCGCGTCAGGCGTGTGAGAACGCTCCGACATTTTCCCTTTGTCATAAGTGGCATGCCCATTGCTAGTCCCGTTGGGAAAACTGCGGGGCGGAGACTCTGGAGATATCAAGTGGTGAGGTATCGGGGGAACTGGTGGAGCAAAAGGCGGCGATGATATACGAGCAGTACCCGTCGCTGTGGCAGGCCGAGGAGGTGGAGTAACGCGAAGACTATCCAGATCTTTCGCCTTGTCCTTCTGACTGGGTAGATGAGGGAAGGACTTCTCGTGTTTGGGGTATTTCACAGTTGAGGATTTATCGAGGGATCCGCCTCTGGGGGATGGAGGGAAATCAAACGAACCAGATGCAGACGGTGGTGAGGTTGATAACGCTGAGGGTCCATGCGAGAATGAGCCCACTGAGGAAGTTACAGACCCTGCAGGAGACGAACTCTCGTCGCCTTGCCTTCGGCGACGATCGTCACTGCCAAGAAGGCCGCTACCAGACGACTTCGGACGTAGACGTCCTTTCGCAAAAGATTGAACACGGAGGCGTCAGATAAGCTAGGCTCAGAAGGGCGTCTCGCCTTCCGAGCCTGTGGCTGTACAGTTTTGAACCACGACGACGAGCCTTCGCCCGTGTCTTTCACAACAGGAGAAGATGGTACATCAGACAGTCCTTGCGCACTCCCAGGTCTCGCCTGTTTCTCGCCAGCCTTGAGCGATTTCCGCTTGAACCATATGCTTGACTTTCGTTCTGGCTCCTTGTGGCGCGGCCGATCATCCCATTCTCGTGGGGTCCCAGGCCCCGGGCTAGTAGGCGGTCTCGGAGGCAGTGTGACCTCGCCCTCCTTCAGCGCTGTTGCATTCAGCGACGAAACGGGTGGCATGCCCGATTTTTCCGCCAAGGATTGCCGGCTGTCCGGACCGTTTGCGGCCGCGGACGCAGACGTTGATGGGCGCCGCTTGACTGTTCCGAACAACCCCTTGCGCGGGATAGCAGTTGTCGTCGGCGTGATAGCGGAAGCTGAAGAGGGGCCAGCGGATATCGGAGGTGACGCGAAATCGTCAAGGTCAGCCACTTTGATCTCCAGTGGCTGACGCTTGTCGGATGGTTGTAGTAACGGGGATGAAGACTGTGACGGGGTAATAGGAAATGGAGGATCACTGAGATCTGATGAATTCTCCTCTTCGACTAAGCCTGGGGGTAATGGAGGGTTTGAGAGCTGGACTGGTGATGCGTAGGGATCCACGGGCTCAGAGATGGGATCCATGAGGTCGGGTGCCACAGGGGACGGTTGACGGATACCAAGGCCCGGAAGGTCGATGTCAGCTGCCTGTAATAGAGTACGTACGCGGAACCAGCGTTGGACTCTCCAAAATATTTGGGGATTTCGCTTTCCGGCAGGGGATACACTGTATCGTCATCGAAAACAAGCCAAGAGCCGCCCGTTTTGATAATCGATATGTAGTGTCCATGATGCGGGCCGCTAGCAATAAAGTCGCATCAGCTACAGAGCTTGGCACCATGAATAGAACAGTAACGTACTTTCCTATGTGCACGACTATCGCGAAGAGATTAAAGAGCCGGTCGGCATCATCCGTATCATCGACAGTATTGAATAGCCGAAGTTCGAATGGAAAAGCAACGCGGTAAGCGAGCTTGATGTACTTTTGGAGGTCCTCCTGGTATTTGAAGCGCTTCAGGTGTAGGGCCAATACATTCGGTAATTTCTTGATCTTCATTCTAGATGAAACTGTCAGTGAACGAATCGGTTGACGAGATGACCGAACCTCTTCTCCGCCTCTTGCAAGTCGCAGCATGAATCGCAGAAAAACTTGTTCTTGTGGCACAGCATCTCGCTAGCACTAAACTGGCGCAAACAAGCGGTGACGCTAGAGTTTTGTTCAATGTCGATTGACAGATCCAGGAAAGACTCGTCCCGAGATGATACCTGCACATTGATCGTATCATCAGGGAGGGAAGTACAAGAGAACGCGTACCGTTTCGCAGGTCAGACAGCGGGTTTCACTGGTGAGGATACCTTCAAATAGTTTGTGAACGAGGGTGGCGTCCTGAGGGGAGTTCCGGAATTAGAGCTAGTAGTTGCTGTTATTATAGTAGGCTGCATGCCGGAAGCAAGAGTTGCAACAGAGTTGGAGACTGGAACGCGCCTTGTGAGTAAGAGATGCGCGCAGAAAGCGTAAGACTTACGGTCTTCACCCGCCGACTCGTGCTGTAGCTTTCGGTCTTCTTCTACTTCTTCTACATCTTATTAAGAAGGTAATTTAGGAATTCGTGGGCATCCTGATGCATGGAGGTGCGAAAGATTTCGTTGCCTTCTCTGACTTTGTCGATGAAAGCCCGCGGAGAGACGGTGCCCTTGTCGGATGGACTTGTGGATATGTGCAGGTACAGAGAACGAAGGCGGAGAAGAGGGTCGGTGGAGATTGGGGGATGGCGACGGCGGATGTTGGAAGGGAAGTTTCTGAAGGTGTGAGGATGGGGACGCCGTTTGAGGTGGACGGTCTTCGCTCCGGTTTGCCGCGGACGGGCGCCAAGGATGGTGGAGGCGTGCAACAGGCCGCCGGAAGCGCATCTTGCGAGGCGTCTGCTGACGGGCGGTCTTCCGCCTGCAGTAGTAGTTCGCGAAAAGGCGTGCAAAAGTAAAGAGCCTGTATCACAGAGTTGGCATAACTTTGTTCATCGTCAGCTATCGTTGCGGGCGGTTGTAAGCGTGTCTGCTCACCATGTATTGCCAAACTGCAAGGCGAATTGTAAGTATTATTTCAGCATTATTTATGCAAAATACACACGTTCTCGAGGCCATATTTCTTGGCGTCCGCCGACGATATGGGCGGGATGGAGACTGCCTTTGCGCCGGCCGATGACGGACTCTGGGGTGCACCAAAGATCCATTTTGCTCTTGCCATACTAATGGGCGACCTCCGTCAGCCCGGCGAGGTTGTGTGGAGCACGCTGCTGTCCTTGTGCGGCGTCTAGCACGACGTTGATGTTGAGAGTTCTGATCAAGTTTAGCTCGTCTCGTTATGGAGGCAGGCACCCTTCCACGTGATCCATTTCTCCTCATGGTTCCAGATTCCGGCCCTACTCTGCTTTTTACTGGAATATCTCTTCCATCTCACTCGCTGTGGCTTTTCCGGCATGTTATATTACGGTCCGCGGTGTCGGCAGATCATCCGACTCGGCGCAGCTCGTTAGTTAGCCATCAATGTGCAGTAGCCGCAGTGTAACTCTACAAATTATCAACTCCAGAGAGTTCTCTATAGTACTTCCGGATAAAGAATGATAAACCGCGGACACTAAGCACCATTGTTCAGTACGGACTCAATATCCGTTTCACCACTACTTTGTCTCGCACAGATACCGTTCCACTCTGCAGAGGAACACCATTGCAGCCCACGCACGCCTTCCACTTCTGTTTAGGATCAATACCGACGCGTATCTTCATCAGGACTTTGTACGGGACCGCCTTGTCCCTGATTCCCGTTTCTGGAGAAACATTTGGCAGCTGGGATCAAAGTAAGGCACTTGTCCTGGATGACGTCGAACTACTGATAGCACCACCAGACATCGCGCACACTTGGACACCACCAGAAAGCTCGGGATCGTAGTCGATGTTGTTTCGTTGACGATCCCGATCTCCTCCCATAGATCTTCAGCAAATGGCCCGCCTCCATGAAAAATAATGTTGGGCCTGAACCTACACACAAGGCATCAGCTGATGGTTGTGGACCCCGAGGAACACAACGAGGGAAATTCAATGGAGGCCTCCACATGTTGCCGTCTATATCGCCGAAAAGAGACCGACCTTTCAATCACCATTCTATTCTTTCTCCAGCTTTCATCAACCCCTTGTATCCCCACCTGGCCTCGCGTCTCGTCTTCTATAACCCCCATGCTCTCTTCAGAAAGGAACAAGATGGGATAGCCATCTTGATACACTGTTGTGGCTTTCAATACCGGGAACGCGTCCGTCGGGTCGCACACTCGCGGTCTCTGGCTTTTGTACACCAGATACACAGGCTTTCCAAAGTACGCTGAGAGAATAGCGGTTGCATCCGTGGTGGAGTTTACGGCTTCGCACACACGACTGTCGATAGTTGAACCCCAGAGTGTTACTTCGATCCTTGAGATAGTGCCTTAGTTAATACTACTCGGTAAAACCAAGATTCTTACGATTGCCAGGTCATCATCATGGCCTCCGAGGGACGTAGTGGGACTTCGAAGGATTCGCAACCCGAGTCATCGGGGAAAGAGACGTTTAGGACGCCTTTCTCGGCGTCTATCCGGGGCGTTATGAGCACCATCTAGGTTACTGTCAGCAGTTGCGGGTGTGAACACTCGAATCTTACTTTGGCAAAATCTCGCGCTGTTAGGACTGCCTTTGTTTCGGCATCGACGATGGACCAAAGCCTATCATTCTGTGTGTTGTTCAGTGACATGTCAATGAGTGACTAGACACGTACCTCGAGGCCTTCAGGCGTATATCGCGCTGACTGCACAGAAATACCGCGACAGCTCTGATGGTTCAGATTAGAAAACGGCTTGACCCGAATATATGCGTACCTTTATGTACATCAACAACTTTGAGACGCGATGACACGACGCAAATATATGCGTACCTTTATGGGGTGAATTAACAACTTGGATACGCGAACATCGTCGTAACCATAATTTGGCGCGTTCAAGCGTGAAGGGTCAATAGTTGCGACTCGCAGGCGGGAGTTGGCGGGTGCAGACGAAGAGACAGGTTTTACGGAGGAAGTTTTCGCATGACTAAGTGAAGAACGACGGAAGACAAGGAGCAGAATTAGGGCGCCGGCAATACAAGTGAGCAGAGCAGTGGCGGAATCTATAGGAAGCGCAGATAGCCGTAGCACGAGATCCTCATATACATGGTCTGAGCCCATGATAGTAACCTTGTTTGAGGAAGCTCTAAGTATTCTACTCAGCGCTTAAATAAGCGAGGGTGACCCGACAGGCGCTAAAGTTCGGCTTTCGAATGGTGTCCGTTATCAATAGCGAACGCATGGACTTACAGGGAATATCAATCCCGAGTTGGGCCGCGAGTTGAGGCGGAGGATGGCCGCCTTTGGCAAGTTGCGATTGTTTGGCAATCCAAACGGCACTAAACAATACTACTTTCTCATGTCAAAACTTAGTGTGCCGCCCATATCCAACGCATACAAAGCAACAGATATGTAGACGGGGGCTGCATATAATGCAGCAAACGCAAGTCGTTGCTCATCGTCGAAGTGTAGCAATCAGTACCTATCAAGCTGGCATTTCTTGTTGCTTCCAGTCCTATACTGTTACACTTTAGTGTTCACGTTACGTGCGTTTTTTAACTTCTCATCTATCGTCATCCATCGAGGCCACTTCACGCGGTCCTCAACACGATATGCACGCCACTATCCGAGCTGATGATTTCACTCATCTGCCCAACCTCAAGCCCAAACGCCGCGTCTTCAAACGGTTTCTGCATCTGGCCGCGCCCAAAGAAACCAAGATCTCCACCCTTTTCGTGTGACGAGCAATCAGAGTGCAGCTGCGCGAGTTGCGCGAATTTCTCCTTGGATCCGCCGATCTCGGCTTGGTAGCCTTTGAGGATGTCGATGGCCTCTTCCTTGGAACGCGTGATGTTTGGCTTGGTGAAAAAGCTGTAATTCAATACACATGGATATAGTAGGAAGGCGTACGTCTTTCCAGCTGGCAGGACGCCTACTACCGCTGTGCTTCACAAGGAGATGGCTGGCCCGCACTTGGCCCGACTTGTCGACCGGCTGTGCGCCTCCCTTGAGAAAGTGAAAGCCTGGCAGCTGCTCGACTTCTTCGCGCGTCATTCCTGAAGGTGGTTCCCATGTCGACTGCTGCGTTTCCGTATTAAAAAAGTAGGGCATCTTTTTCGAATTGGACATGCGGATTTCGTACTACAGATTGTGAGTAATTGGTCACCGTGTTGTCGTAAAATAGACGCACAACCATGGTGGATCCTTGAGGGTGGTGATGGTTTGCTGTCAAGTACAGATCAGACTCGGATACCGGGCCGAGGTCTTTCTGTCTAAACCACGACATCGTTCGCTGGCACAATGTCCGACTCACGCGGTTACCGACATCCTTTCAATGATTGCACATTCTACCTGGGAGGCGTTGGCGGTGGGGACACCATTAGTGTATTGGAAACTGAGCTCATTATTGACTTGTCTCACTGACAGATCAACCCCGCACCGTCAGTTCATGTTGCAAGGGCCTGTGATCAAGTCTTGAACTCGTAATAGCTCTCCGACCTGGCAATGAGCCAGTTCTCTGCCGAACTTCGACGCAAACCTAACTGGTGGCGGACTCATCGCAGTCGACGACATGAATGGGCACAAGAAGCATGTGATCGTGTTTGGGACATTATCTTGCCCTCGACAACGATAACGCAAGTGAAATTAAACGATAATCAGGTACAGAACACCCCCGACTTAATGCAATTGTTCACTGTTGGCTAGATTCAGTATGTCTTGGATGAACTCGCGGGTTATGCCGCGTTATATGACAGTTCGCATAGATGGTGAGTTATCCAGTCTCTGCTACATGTCCCTCGCCTGATAGTTTTTACAGCCAGCCATCTTCATTCGAGCGTATATGGGAGTCGGAGAGCCTCATAGAACCATCAATATTGACAGACTTGAACAACGAGTTGGCCTCTCTGGTTCCCAAAAACGCCCGTTCTACACAACGGGGAGGAATCTCGTCAATAGGATTAATAGATCCATATCGATATCCTCTCATCTATGGAAAGACTGTGTCCTCTCGAGACCAACTGCCCATACCCCTACCTTCAGAGGACCTTTACTCTATATCTCATCGCTTCGCTCTCCTCCCAACTGACATTCAAATATCCGCCTCTCATACTATAGAGTTCCTCTCTTACATCAACAATCTGCATCCTTCACACCGACCTCTCTATCGCCTTCTTCAGACTACATTGCAGGCATTTGTTCCCTTGTTTGAGCACACACTGACTGACTTGCATCGGATTAATCCCCTGCGGCTGCGCATCCCGGGGCAGTCGTGGTACTCTCAGTGGGACGAGCCTGAAGCCCCAGAGTATTCAGACGACGACGAAGGATGGGAAACGTACGAAAAGGATATGTGGCAATGGTTATCCTGTCGACCCATAAATCTACCGGATGTATCAGAGCAAGGTTATCTCGGTGGATTGGAAGACCGACGACATGTCGTCACGCTTGCTGGGAGAAAGGTCCAGGTTATCATCGCAGCGTCTGAAATAAGAGTGGTAAGTGGCTTTCGGCGCTTGCATTGAAGAGCTAAATTTCATTTGGTAGCCGCCGCGGACTATCGATAACAGCACGCATCGTTGGCGGGTACAGGGAATGAAGAACGAACGCATCGTCGCGTCCGGATTCTACTACACTTCAATGGCAAGTCATTCCAGAACTTGAAGACGCGATAAATGAACTCTCTCCAGGAAAATATCACCGACGCCTCAATAAACTTCCGAATGGCCGTCACCTTTCCTCGCGGCTTCAGCGCAGGAGACAATGGCGCCACTCTGCGGACATGGGGGTTCAGCGATGGAGATCCATGTCATCAATACATCGGGAACGTCCAAGTTCGCGAAGGTCTCGCCATCGTCTTCCCAACATATACCAATTTAGCCACAAACCCGTGCGGCTCGCTGATCCATCCAAGCCGGGACTCATACGTATGGTTTCCTTCTTGCTAGTAGACCCAGATATTCCGCCTATACCGTCGACCGCGACAGTTGGCCCTCAACAGCGTGATTGGGTCAGGGAGGCGTTGCAGGAGTATGTCGATGTGCGACTGCCTCGTGAGGTGGTCAACCATATTGTTGACTGCGCACATTGGACGATGGAAGATGAGGAGGCTGATCAGGTTACGACGCAGATGCTAGAAGAGCGGCGGAGCTTTGTTGCAGAGAATGTCCAGCACTACTTTTGTATACCTTTTGATGTATTCAATGGTCCAGATGTACTACTGTACTCGTAATTGGCCAGTGAGTATTGAGTCAGATCTGTAGATGTGGGATAGGAACAGAAAGAGCAGCAAGGTAAGGTATATAAAAAGTTTGAGGTATTATCAACTGGGACAGAACTTGGTACGCTCTTCATCCAGTAATCTAGTATATATGAGCATTCCAAGCTTTCATCTAGCACTGGTGAAGGTACCGCCGCGTACTGGTTCATGTTTACTGAGTACTCGTACCTGGACGGGCGTACGGTTCGGAGGTCTCTGTCATCGTTAGTGCGGTAACAATACTATAGGAAGGAAAAGCGCGAACTCACGCGCTTGATCGCCGGGCGCCTAGACTAAATTAAGTCCACGTCACGCCCTTGCAAGGTCTCCCCGAGTGTTGCTTCCTACGGCGTCGTGTGTGTTACAACCTGACAGTTCGACTCCCAACTTGCCAACCGAGGGTGGCACGCTCCCTATGGCATGAGGATTACAGCCTCTTGCCGACCATTCTCCTCCCGACCTATCTTACATCGCCTACTGGGTCTGATGTGTCTCGTCTCCTGCTACCCGACCTTCCGACTCGCACAGGTATTACTCATATCTCTCGCGGAGAAGTCTTGAGATTAAGCAAGCGGAATTGGCCACTTAGGGTGGACAGTACGGCAATGCGGTAGCAAGCTGACCACCTCCAGGCAGAAGATATGGTTGAATTGAAGGCAAAACGTCGCAAGAGCGGTACACCTCGAAAGGTCGAAGCACTGGATCGAGCGTGAGAAACAAAGGTGATAACGTGATTCGACACCTAATTCAAACGTTAAACCACCATGGATATCCAGGTGCGCGAAGTGTAAGATAGGCCGCATCCACAAGTGACGACATCACGTGACTGTGACGTTCGTGATGGTCACGGCGCGAAATTTTGGCAGAACGCTTCTCAAGTGTGGCGCAGGGTTCTAGAGCGAGCGGTGACATGAGGAGTGAGTTAATGATATAATATTCCACGATTATGTAGTGCTAGAAGTAGCTAAATCACTGTAGTTGGGTAGTTTAGGCATATCTTTGGCAAAATCGGGAGGAAGGGTTCGGTGACCGCGAAACTTCTTGTTAGTCCAAGCCGCTTCAGCCGCGCTGAGTTTCTTTGAGTAAGCGTCTAAAAAGCGCGAGGAACGCGTCGCAAATCTGATAGAAAAGCATCAGTAAAGTGTCAAAAAGAACAGAGCAATCAGACCTTCTGATTGATTGTAACGGTACGGAATCCAATGCTTGATGATGTTTTGGTGAAGGACATCTTCTCTAGAGGATCGAGGAAGCATGCGATAGACGCGTTTAGCATAGCCCCAGCACTGCTCGATGCAGTGACTTCCTCGGGCGGCGATGATTGCCTTTTTCCTTTTTGTGATCGCTTAGTGCAATATTCATCAGCTGGATCAAAGACAGACATTACTGAGCAAACCTTTTGAGCATATAGACCCAGATTCTTTGTCCTTCTACCGCTCTTAGTCTTGGGCATCGTCTAGAGGAAGATGAGGGGGCACTGTAAGCAAAATAGACATGAGGCAGACTCATGGTACCTCTATTGAGCCCGGACAGGGTCCCGCGAGGCTTCCGCGAGGCTGCGCCACACTTACGCGAAAATTTTTGACCATTTTTCGAAACTTGGACAGGATAATCAGCCAATCATTCTGAGCACTTTTGAAAAAATTATTATAAAACTTTTTTTTGAGACTAGATATACAGAATTGGCAACCCAAACATGTAAGTATTACTTAGCCGCAGCTCACGTAAGAAGTTTGCAATTGGGGCATATGAAGATAGGATGATAAGCATACCATAGGGAAATGTTGTCTTCGCGCAGGACAAAGAAAACCGCCATGTCGCAATGAAGCTGGTTCGACGGGAGAGCGATGAGTCTCGGATTATGTGTTTCCTCTTGAAGACCCAGAACGAAAGACCCGACAATTTCATTCCGGGGATTTTGCCAATCTTAGAAATTCTACCATTTGGAGGACACCTCGGGTATAGTCCATCGAGTGAGTACTTACCCACATCGGCTCGTGTTCCACACTCAACAGCAGTTATACTTAGGACATTGCGTCACGCAATACTCTAGTCAATCACTTCGCTCTTGACAGCAGAGGTGGTGGATACCCACTGCGGTCAGCCATGCGAAAGAATGCTCAAATGAAATAGGTCTTATTCGATTTCAATCTTGCCTTGATGTTCCCTGAGTCCGTTCCGCGTGCGGCCTGTCACTTGCCGCGCAAGGGCGACTTCTTTGCATCACTCAGTGCTCCTCCAGATTTATCCCAAGGCGAAAATGACTACGAGCCCTTCGCATTCGATGTGGGGTGCTTGGGGATGATGTTCAGGCGATTGTTTCAAGTACGCGTTGTTGCATCAGCTCATTGTGATCCTTACTCATCATAGCACCTAACTCCATTCGCACCTATTCTGGCACCACTAATCGGCGGCATGGTGACCTGGGATGTTCGCGCGCGATTTACCGCGGAGGAGGCTCTGCAATTTTTCGAGCAGCACGTCCCTCACCTTGACGAGAATCTACTGTATACGGTTCCACCTAACTTCAACTACGGAAACTACAATCGCTGGTCAGAGCTTCCACCTGAATTTGTCGAGAAATGGTCCTATCTACGTATACCATCGGAACCCGTTAGAAGGAAGATTTTACGCTGGATATGTCAGAATCAGTTTTGTGCTATTGCGGTGCGAAGGATTAGAAGGGTAGGTTAGATCTCTCATATACAAGAAGGCATCAGCACAGACCGAAGTCCGACTGGCTGTACAAATGTGTGTGGGCGCCGCCCCTCCAGAATGTTCGCAAGAACTGAGAGAAAGCTGGTCCTCCCAACGCCTGTTTCTCCAAACAATCAATAAGATGGTAAGTTCGGAACGATTCTTCACGGTATGGATGACACCATCCATCAAGAATTGTGGCGGTCAGATTGAATCTCAGAGACGGAAGCCACAGGCGCAAAAGACTGACTTCGTCGGTTCAAAGGTTCTAAGAGGAATTGGGTCAACAAATTCTTGAGCAACCTCAGCCACAAGGTTGAGGGTATCGGATGTCTCATTTGGGGACAGAAAGCGTATCGTAGGCTACCTCGCTGCAAAGAATGGTATAGTCAGATGTTGAGGAAGGAACACGCCTCTCAGTCAGATCATCATCCATAGGACCTTGAAGTTCACAAACGAGGGTCGGAGTATTGTCACCGCTGAGAATAAAGGCGGACCGTTCTGATTCTAAAGAAATCATGGCATCATGAACAGGAATAGGTTCTCGTTCGTTTGAGGCCGAACCACTGCGCAAACGTTAACATCGAGTACTTGTACAACATGAAAAGTCCGGACCCTTCGCTACTGTTGGATTGTTCGAGGTCGACTAGTTCTCCTTCGGCATGGTGTGGAACGGTGTTTTTCATGTCTGGGACGATATTTGCTTCATCAAACGCATTGATTAAAATGTTGTCGGTCGAGGTCAACCTGAAGATGCTCAGACAAGTCTTTGAGTCGGACAACAATGTTTTACTTGGGAGTATCATTATCAACCTCACTAGATGTGTTATCTTGGGCGTCCGGTTCAAGCTTCACAAAGCTACCTCCAAATGAGGAAGTATCATCGTCCACTGAGTCGTTCGCCTGCTCGACAGGGGAGTCCGTGAGAGACCTAAGTATTCAAAATGGTCACTCCCGGAAAACATCATGAGTAACTCACCGGATGGCGGATTCGTCCTTGGGAGGACAAGCGGGCTTAGAGTCGGTGGCATCTTGATGGTCAAGCGTTGTCTTGGTGCTTGAGTCGACAATGGGAGCCTTCGAGGATATTCTTCTCGGCTGAGCGTAGAAGGTGGGCAAGAGAGTAGCCAGTCGAGTTCAGCGTGTATTCAACACGTTTAGAACCCTCGAAGTCATCACATTAAGTGATGACTTCTGTATGACCACAGCAAGTCGCGAAAAGCGCAGGTGCATGCGAGAGACGGGCACCTTATGAAATCAATTCTAGATCTCAATGCTTGCATCTTGACTGATACAGTTCGATATCACAGAAGTTCGACCAATATGACGTGGAATGTATGCCCTAAGCCCTATCGCAGCTCACGCTGAGAGAAAACGGGTGGTCACCTCAGCATGTACACTCTATGAATTCACGGAAAACGTACGTCGCAGCGCCACACACCATCAATCCCGGTTTCGCGCAGGGCTGTGGGTGAATCTGTAAATCGGGGGAAAAGTGGATTCAACGCAATACCCGTGGTCGCAGTCCCGCAACTGCACATCGTCAACGGCGATGTTTCCAAAACAATTTCAAACCACTGTGCAAGTGTCAAAACAAGCCTCAAACAAAACTTTCACTTTCCAGATTTCTAATTTTGCGAGATTATTTACACATTGTCACAGAAGTTCGACCAATATGATGTTGGTATGGAATACGTGCCCTTTGCCCTCAGGTCGCAGTCAACTTGGGAAAAAACGGGTGGACACATCGGCTGGTACTCCATGAATTGACGGAAATGCACCTCGCAGCGTCATACAACTTTCGCGCCCGGCTGTGTAATTCTGTAGATCGGGGGTGGTTCGATCTCGCATGCAGTTAGTGGATAGTCGACGCGTCAAAGCCCGAGAACGGCGTAAGTAAAGGGGAAATCGGGATGTTCCGAAGCGCGCGAACTGCGTATCGACTCAGAGATATTATGCATACTACACAATGAATCACGCTAACTTTTAGCTGCAATCGATTACAGAATACTATACTGATACAGATATGAGTCTCTGTAGAATATTTCAGGTAGTGTAGAATGTTAGGTAGTGCCTGTCATACCTTTTGTTTTGAAAAGATCCCGATTCCCAATCACTAGGCCAGTCCATTGTATAATTCCAAGTAAGTCTCGGGTACACCCCACTCCTTGCGCCCGTCGTTGAACATGACAGCATACGTCCAGTCCTATGACCATCAGGACAGGTTTACGCCGGCGTGAAGACATACATAAACGTTTCCTCGGCCGACTGCCATTTGTTTTCAACCCTACCACAATCGCCTCATTTGTAGAATCACTTGTTGTCGTTGGTGCCCGGCGGCTGATAGTTGTAAATGAGCTTCACGGTATCTCCATCGCCGAACTGCGTGTATACATCACATTGAGAAGCTGTTTAATAATCGAGAGATTGCATATAGATACCCGTGGTGGCGGATGTGAAGACATGGCGGGGAAGAACAGTGACAGTAGGATGCAAAGCTATTCAATGATCAGGCGGCGTCCTAAAGATAGTCGTTGTCGGATGTGACTGAGCGTACACTTTCAGGCACTAGCCTGGCGCATGTCCGTCGTGTTGGGCTTTGTCAGTGCATCTGACGAAGACTACTTGACGAATCGATGATAAGAGTTCAGCGGAGTTACAAAATCTACAGGCTTGAAGCTTCGTGGGGGATTCGACGTCTATAAGACGGCTTAACGGACTCACATACTTATAGCAGTTCCATGTCGAAGCTACCGCGAGAACGTATATAAATTGGTCACCGCGATAATCGCTGGATTACAAGTGTTTGTATCAGCAGTCCGAGACGTACACCGGCGAAGATGCGCGATATCTGAGTTGTCCTGTTAAGAGATCAGGCATTTTGGTCGTAGCATCGAAAGGTACATCCCTACCATTGGCCCACCAGATCGCTTTGACCTCACGTTCCATGTCATTCATGCTTAGGAAGCTGCAGATTTTTTCGTAACGAGAGAGTGCAGCAGCAGCAGTGGGCTGATGCGGATTGTCTTCCTACTAACTTGGAGGTTGTTGGCCGAGAAAGGTGTTCGTCAACAAAGGTCAAACCCCGAGAAACGTCAGTGAACGAGAAAAAGGTGAAGTCTGAGTACCAGCAAGCGCGCGAAATAGGCAATGTCGCAATGACGTGATAACGGCACTTGAAGAAGCCAAACACTCTACACAATACTGATACAAATTTCATTTTCTGTCAAAGAGCTCAGGCAGTGAAGGATCTTGGGCTGGTAAGGACAAACTTCAAGACAATATCCTAAGCAAGTTCCAAATAAGTCTCGGGCACCCTCCATTCTTCGCGCCCATCAGTGAACTTGATGTGGTAGGTCCAGTACTACAACCATCAGTATTGCGCTGCAAGGGCTACCGTACCGGTGAGAAGACTTACATATGCGTTTCCCTGGCCCGTCTGCCAGTTATCCCGAACCTCCCCAGTGTCGCCTTTGATGTATTTTCCCTGACCACCCTCGTAGTACTGGTGAGCTTCACGGTACGGCCGACGTTGAACTGAATGTATCGTGAGACGTTGTGCTGTGGTGCGCAAGCTGAAGATAGATACCCGTGCTGGTGGATGTGAGGACATGCTTGGGGATCAACTTGGGATGAACGATGGCTGTAGGATGCAAAGCGCTTAAACGATGTCATGCGACGACTTCACCTGATAACGGATTTGACTGAGCGTACACATTCAGGCACCCTGATGACAGAGTTGTTCAATCTCAGCCGCACATTTTGGCTAAGAAATCTCAACTGGAAAGACAAGCGCCTCTTCAACCTCCGCAGCACGCTTGTCGGCCTCAGCATCCAACAGCGGTAAAGGTACTGCGGTGCTCGGCGCATGATTCGTCGTGCTGTCTTCTCCTCGGCTCTCTGCACCAGTGTCAACATCCATATTGTTTCCTTCATCGCTTCCATTACTCGCGCCGTTTTGGCCATCTACATTCATATCGTCTCCCTGACGCGTCGCATCCTTTTTGCCGACCCCGCCAGAGTCCAACGCGCCATTGCCACTGCCGCCAGGACCCTCTACACCAGATTGATTCATCGATGACAGACGGTCAGACCTGCGACGCTCAGCCGTAGAGTCCACTGGCGTCTTTGGCTTACGTCGCTTTACGGGCCTCTCGGCGGGCGCCATCATTCTCCTCAAATCTGCCGCCGAGGTGAACAGGGCTTTGTATGCCGCTGACTGATGGATAGTCGCAATTCTGCTCTCTCTAGCCTCTTTGTATGTCGGTATTTGTGGGCCCCACCGACCTTCCTCGTCTTCACTCTCATCTTTGCTCAATAATTCTGTATGATTGGGGGTAATAGAAGACGGCGAAGGGGCAGATGGGTTATGGGGGGGTAATTGTGTGTGACTGGACGTGTTTTGGGACGAGTTTGGAGTCTGGGAAGCTGGAGTCTGGGAGGCAGCAGTTTGGGAGGCTGCGGCTTGCGCCACGTTGTTCAGCGCACTCGCGGACTGAGTAGTTTTGGCTGCTCCACCCTTCACAGACGTCTTCTTGGGTAATGCCTTCTTCGGCCTCGGCACATTTTCCTTTGATGCCGCCACCTTCTCACCCGTCGCTCTCTTCTTGGCAGGCCGGCTACTGTCATTGGTCCGTTTTGGCCCACGGCGTCGCTTCTTGACCGGTGCTGTCTCCTCTCGTTCCTCATCCTCGTCCTCCTCATTGTTGTCGTCATCTTCCTTGTTGTTGTTGTCGTCATCTACGTCGAAGTTGGGTTGGATAAGACTGAGATCGTATTCGAGGTCCTCAGGTGCCCTTGCAGACGAGCCTCCAGTGTTGGACGAGATTTTGGCCGCCTCAAGCTGTACCGAGGTGTAGCAAGTTGCGACATAATCCTCAAGATATTCCTTGGAGTTTCAAAATTTCTTCCGCTTCCACTTTGTCACGGTGGTCGCAGGCGTCTCGAGATTTTTGCCACTAGAAACACTATATGACGAGAAGGTCAGTCAATAAGCAGTATTATGAAGATGTCGACTTACGTGATGACAGAGATTTCGCCGCCGTATTGAGGCATTAGACCTGCAGCGTGAACGATCAGCTGCAGGCCCGTACACGCGCCAATCATCTCAGCGATGGGCTGTAGGAAGTTCGGTAGTTGCTCAATGCATCTATTTATGCAAGGTTAGTCTAAGCCTGGTGCGAGACGTTAATAGAAGCTTACTTGGCCCAGTCGACAGGATCCTGCAAAGGGGGGGCCTTTACCACTTGGAGAAATTCCGCCTTAGCGGCTTCTGCTTCGGATTTGGCACGTCCAGCGTATCTCTCTCCTCGTCGGTAATTTTGCAAACATATCCCGGACCACCTTCTGGTGAAAGCTCGGCTTCTGCCTCCCCCTTTTGGTTCTGCTGATAACAGCAGCCTTCCAGCGCGCCGCATTGCAGTCTGGCAAGCCTCCCTATTCTCCACCTGAAACTGCTGCATTGCCTGGCGTGCCTTCGCCGGCCTTGCAACACCATTCAGCTTCGCCCATCCAAGTGCCATGGGGTCCTTGAGGAGGTCCTTGGCCTTTGTGTTGCGAGTACGCGCAACACGGACACAAGTCGCGCAATACTCGAACCACCGCCGTATCGCCTACACAATATCAGTACGCGTTATTAACGGACGAACTGAATTAATTTACCTTTTTCAACTGCTCAACGATGCCTCTCTTTTTAACCATGTCCTCATCTGAGAGCTTCTCTCGGGGCATGACCACGTCGCTGCGCCATTCGTTAACTGGGAACGCGGCTCCTCGCTGTTTGGGATGGACCAGTGAATCTTGGTAAAATACTGCTGGTAAATCTCGTCTAGAATGGCGTCCTCTTCATCCCCATCTCGGCATGCTATGAAACGGGCGAGATATCCCATCAGGAATATATGGCGATATCCATCCGCCCAGCCACGATTGGTTTGGCGAGCAGCCTTAGGGATCAGAATGTAACTTTTCTTTTTGGTGCGGGGGCACGGTGTGTTCTTTCGTCTTCGTCCGAGTTGTCAGAGTCGAGAGGGAGTGCGCCCTTGGGGTCTGGGTGTCGGGCTTACGGCCGGGTGGATCACCCTTGGGGTTCTGGGTGTCAGGCTGCGGCTGGGTGGATTACCTCCCTCAACATTCTGGGTGTTGGGCTCGCGGCTGGGTGGATTACTCTTGGGGTTCTGGGTGTCGGGCTCGCGGCTGGGTGGATTACCTCCCTCAACATTCTGGGTGTTGGGCTCGCGGCTGGGTGGATTACCGCCCTCGATGTTCTCCATTATGGACGATGGTTACAGCGCGACGGACTTAACGCCGTCAAATTCCAAATAAGTTCCTTGCGCCTCTGTGTACCCTGATTAGTTTAGGCTATATTTCTCAAGTAGTTAGGCACTCAGATCTATCTAGAAAACTGCATTTCAATTTAAATCTAGTCACATCTACATCACATCCATGTCTTGGGCTGACGACTACGATAACCACCCACCCGCTGCCACATCCATGTCTTGGGCTGACAAGCCGTATACCCCCCATACTGGATTCTCCCTTTCGCAAGCGATAACCGTTGCTGACTCTGACAACGAGGAGAATAGCGAGGGTGGCAATCTTAGTAATACTACCTCCAACGGCGGCGATGATCAAGATGTCGATGAAGGCAATGATGTCAATAAAGATGTCGATGTTGATGTTATCACCCACCTTGGTTAGTCTTCCTTGATATTGACATTGATCTCCTACTTACTCTCCTTTAGTCCATCCTACGCCTTCTCCTGCACCTGCCTCCGTCGTCCCGGCTTCTGCTACAGCTGCAAACCCGCCGGCTGCTGCAGGCTCATCCCACACAGCTACTGCCCCCCCCCGCTGTAGAGCCTTCCTTCGTCGCTGGTGTCGCGTACTACACTGTGCCGACGGAGGAGCTTGAGCCGCACAGCGATTCAGTGTGCTCCACGCGCTGGTACGTTGTTACTCGTGGGCGCTTTGTCGGCGTCTTCTCTGAAGCGTAAGTGATTTACCGCCCTTCGGCCTTGTACTGACTGCTTGCTCATTGCAGTTCTATGGCCGATGACGCAGTGACGGGTGTCTCGAATCACTTAGGCAAAAGAAGAACAATCTGCTCACTGCCCTCGACGTGTTCAATTCATCCTTGAGGCGTGGCACTGTTGCTGTTGTTAATGTTTAACGGTTTAGCCATTTGTATCATAGTGGCTTATGTCGATTTATGTATACTTGCAAATGGAGTTATTCATTTTTTAAACTCAGTTGTTGGAAAGGAAATATCCATAATCAAATTCGCTTTCTCTCAACCGTCATGCTTATGAGCGTCCCATATGATGACCTCCTGGCCCTTGAACCTATTCCTGAATATCCTCACTATAGTGAGTTCTTCTTTCTTCGGACATCCTCGTTACCTTACTTGAAACCTTTGAGGCTCACACGGGGAGTATATAGAGGCATTCTGGGCTAACATGGCTTATGTGACAACTCGTGGTGCGCCTTGTATCTTTCCTCTTCCTCTAGGCACTAATTGCTATCAGATTCCATGGTCTCAAATTCAGCCGTCACTGTGACTTACCCGATTGCAGTGTCGACAAATTCTACTGCAAATTCTACTGCATCCGCAGACCTTTCTCGGGGGGAACCATACACAACTTTCTTAGGTCGTTGTGAAGGGGTTGAACAGGATAATTTGGTGTACTATGACAGAGCTCACATTCATCAAAGGCAGCCGCGCAGTCTACATCGCCATGGATAGATATAGCGCCACATTTGGTCCTCACTAGTATGATTGGAAAATGTTATTTCAATTTGCCCGTCTTGGACTTAGTAATTGGTTGCCCTGTTGGGCGTGTTTGAACTGGGTATATGTTTCTTCCAGGACTCCTGGACGGTTTCACACGGTGGCAATATCATTGGAAATTGTTGGCTCAACCAGGATAGCAATTGTCTTTCTGTCGACATCCATACCACTCTGACGATGGACACCCTAACTGCCATCGAGGAGTACAACGTCCTCACTGACAGTGAGTCTGGCGACTCAACCGCATCCTCTGGCCAAATCTCTCCCAGGTAGGATTGTTTTTCCACCGTCTCGACCTGGACTTTTACTTAGCTCTTTCCAGTTCGAACCAACGTGCCTTGGGCAACTACTCCCTGTACTCAACGCCTTCAGCGTCGTGCGTGCTTCAGCCATGTATCATGAATTGTAGCTAACATCTGTTTTAGAGAACGCGCCAGCAGATGTGCCTTAAGAAAGTGGGGTCTCGAGCTGCTGCAGCCCGTCTTGGACATGATCCGACAGTATCGGCGTATTGTCAGTTATCGCGAGCCACTAGTCTTCGTCGCGGATACTGTACACATTGCTCTCGAGGTTTCCCACTATACCCGCAACGTTCTTATCAATGCCGCGGAACGAGTGCGCCCGCTCGCGGAGGACATTGTCCCCTACGTTTGCGATATGCATATGTTTGTTGCCGAGCATGAGGTGTGGGCAAGCAGAACAGAGAAGCTGCTGAACGAGGTCATGAATCTGTACTATACTCGCGAGCTGTTAGATAATGTGCTGCAGCGCACCTCGGCGTTGGCTGATAGTCACCGCCTGGAGTATGGCATGTGCATCATTCCGGTATACCCGCAACATTTACCTTATGCGCGGCTGCTCGAGGAAGGCATCAGGAAGCGGTCTTACTTGTATTTACGTGTTTAACTATGCCGAAATTGATACATACATCATGTCTTCTCCATCAGTTCATGAGCTCCAAAATCCCTAAGCCGTTCCACCCGAGTAGGTACATGCGCATTCCTGTGGCGCAATAGTTCAACTGTCAAACCTTAACCCTAGGTAGTTGCCTTATTTGGCTTGAAATGGCGAGCTCGGGAGCGCTGTAAAGGGCGCTGCGACACAATTGACAGAAAATAAATTAGATACAATGATAGGTGCTACTATTTGCTACCTGCTTGTACAATTTTGATATTTTGGTCCAATAAAAGTCCAAAGAATCGCAAAAGTGATTTAGGTTCCATTTGTGTAATTGTGATCTACCCATCTACTCTTTCTGGCACTTACCACATCTGCAACTTGCCAGGGCAATTATCTCACAACCTTCAACCTCCCCATACACTTGTCAAAATGGGTTGAAAGAAGAAATACACGACTGAAGAAGAACATAGAGAAGCCAAACGGCATCAACACATGGATTATTACTGGTGGTACGTTCATAGTGCCGTTATCAGTTGTCCTTGCTCAGTGGGATGATTTAGTTGCCGCGAGGAGATTAAAGTCACTTAAAATGCTAAGTATTAAGCACGCCGCACATCCTGTGATACGAGAAATGCCAAAGATCTCATCGTGCCGTGCGCGTCTCACTTACAAAACTTGGGTTTTGCTCTGATGGTTACTTTCAGAGTCAATCGGTTTATCCCCACTCCAGCTTCTCTCGAACTTATGGCTCGCGAAGCTGAGAGCAAACTCGATAACATGATGCACTCCAACCTCATTGTGTTTGCTCTCGAGGCTGCACGACGCTCCTTAGTCTTGCCTTCCGATTGAGCTCGGTCCGAAATAACTGAAATCATGCACAAATTGGTCGCGCTCCATGAGCCAGTACAGCAGGCCAGGAATGCTATGTTTACACATCACGATCGTCAGTACGCAGAGTGGCGGGTGATTCAGGGCATTGAGAATTCATTTTGCAGGGTGGAAGAGTACATCAACAGCATTCTTAGGTGTCTCAATGATAACACACTCGAGGAGTATATGAGAGATCGCATATTTGCATTTTGTCCGTAGTTACTATATGTGATACTTACTGCCGTACTGCTCGAACCTTGTTGCGCCTCTGAGCTGCAGAGAATTTGCGCGTGGCCTCATCCAAAGTCGTCCACAACTCGTAAGATGCGCCCTTGACGCCGACAACATTTAGCTGCGCTTCGAGCCTCATTAGAGCCTGAGTCAATATGACCTCTTTGGATGTATGGCATGGACTCACAATGATGGATAAATGCCAGGAGTCAGTCCACGATAAACACAGTACCATTTCCTGAGTTCGAGACAATCACTCAACGGGCTCGCAGATCCGGTAAGGTTAAAAGTAGTTGTTGTGGGGAGTTGTAGCTGGACATCGATCCAACCGCCACCTTGCACGCACTTTCTGATCCAACCCACGTGCAGTGCATACTCGAAGGCTCGCTGGGCACGCTCAGCCGTGGAGTACCGCATGAAGATTGCTCCTTCCACCTCGTGGATGCTAGGCCTGGCTGCGCGCCAGGTTGTATAGATCCCGGGTACCTTGCCTGCAAAGACAACGAGAGGTTTATCCACCGAAACTCCGGATGTACGGGGCCGCTTGTAGCGCTTGCGGATGGCTTTCGCAATGGCACCCTCATTCAAAACACTTGTTGATGCCTGAGATCTGAAAGATGGATTAGAGCAGTGATATCAAGGTCATGGAGACAAACCAGTCTGTCGTAGAGTATTGAGTCTCATCTGATCGCAATACAGCATAGAGAGTACCGCCGCCGACGCTAGACGTGCCCTGAGCCTGCACTGATTGAACTGCAACAATTTCAGATTAGAAAAAACAAATACGGTTGGCGGCACTCACCAGGGGGGCGCTTGAACATATCTGAATTGCGAAACACGCGAATGAGGCCCTCAACTTCTGGGTCGGGGTACTCATTGGTGAGATCCTCCTCAACAAAAGTTTCAGGTGCAGTGTCGTATTGTGAGTCGACTCGTCCAAGTCCAACTCGATTAGCCAGATCACCAAGTTGTTCAAGGAGAGAGGAGTAGGCATTGCCAACCACCACGCCGGATGTGATCTGTGATTAAGTAGGAGAGAAACCAGATCAAACCAGCACGGAATAGGCCATAGGCACAAGGAAGAAGAGCTCAGGACCAAAAGGAGGTGATAACAGAATTTGATTTAAAAGTTTACAGATTTTATATCATCCAGTCCGCCACATCCAGGTCGCAGATTTTGGCAGTACTTGCAA